>CAAKHG010019679.1:4207-16463 GCA_901007715.1 Dactylopterus volitans
CTTCTCTAGACTGGGACTCCTTTTTTTAATCCCTATCAATATGTTGTATATCTATCTATCTATCTATCGATAGATAGATAGATAGATAGATAGATAGATAGATAGATAGATAGATAGATAGATAGATAGATAGATAGATAGATAGATAGAGGAAGTCAATATTTCATGCCCCGAAATCAGATTTGCTTCTGAGGCTCAAAAATATTTGAAATGGCGCAATTTTTTTCTGTTTTAAGTAGGATCATTATTTTAAATTTCCATAATCATTCTGAATTTCCTTTGACCTCAATTTTCGGAATGATGTCTGACTGAAGCAGTTTCGAAGCGATTTTAAATATTTACATGCCGCCTCCTTCCACCCCTCTGTATCCTTTCACCTTTTTCCTCTCTTGCTTTTTCGGCTCAACTCTGACCCATTAGACTTTGTGTTAAATCTTTCAATTCATGTTCCAATTTTTTTCCCCCCGCGCAAACACACAAAAGCTGCAGCCTGGATTGTTTTCTACCTTTTGTTGTTTTTTGTTTTTTTTCATCCTGATTGAAATGGGAGCATGAGGTCAGCATGGTGCTTATCTGCCCATCAAAATCGATTTAGAGACCCTAGTGGAACACAGAGCAGTGTCATCACCGGTCTCTCAAACCACTGCGTCTCTGGAATTATCTCTCTCCATCAGCGCTTAGTGAAGTGATCAGAGGTAGAACTGACAGTCCGCTAATGGTGTGTGTCTATGTGTGTGTGAAGAGGGGGATTTGGTGCAGTCGTCTGTCTCGCCATGCCTGTCTGTATCTTGCCACCTTAAAAATCCTCAGCCACTTGTCTTGTTGCGTCCTCACTGCATCATTTGTGTATTTGCTTCCTTTGTCATTGCTTTCTCCGCATGGTTGGTTTTAGTTTCCCCTAAATCGCAGATGCTATAGCCCAAACACGCCGCATCCAAGCACAGCTTTATCCCACTCTCCTACCTTTCTACTCTTTCCTCCCTCATCCGGCATTCTTCAGCCTGTCCTGGTGGCTGTCATTCCATGTGAATGGCCAAGTGTATTGGATATACACTGGTAAAGAAGGCAACGTGACCCAAATGCTTTATTCATCATCCCTGACCCAGCACAAAAACAAACAAGCTCAACTGCCACATTTAATCAGACGCAGCCCTGCTGACGGCCCTTCCTCACTTCCAAGGGCACCTCTGCAGTGGAATTCCATCCAGAATGTGTTCTGATGAGGGACACCTCTCTGAGTAATGAGGTCATACTTCCTCTGCTCCTGTCTGTTTTGGATTGCAGGAATGTTGATCGGGCTAGCCTTGTCATTTTCGACGCACAGTGCAGTCGGGGAACAATCCAGATTAAAAAGTGATGAATACTCGGGGTGAGTTTGACAAGTCTGCAAGAGCTGACAGCCAGTAATGCACTCCACTGAGAAGCCACCATCAGCAGATACAGTAGAGCTCACAACCGGCATCCTTTTCCTTAATATTCTCAGTCCGTCTCACTTTGCTCACAGAGGCTGTGCAGTGGAATGCAAATGGACTAGATAAGATGGGTTTTCAGTGTCATCACACTTTTCTAAAGAGCTTTGCATGTGATTGCATTTGTGCAATGACAACGCGGGAGACTGCATCTTGTTGAACCAAACACTTATCCCAAATTGAAAACGCTTGAGGCATTACAGGCTATCAGTGCCTCTTAGGCTGACCTTGTCCAGAGTTAAAGTGAAATTAGATTAGCGGAAGAAAGTCACATTTTAGCGTCAAATTTACAGGTGGGACATTAAATTCAAATGAATCCGCCCACATCATGCGTGATGCAAGGAGCCTACTTAATCCTCAAGAGAGCAAAGAAAGGATTGAATGTCATGCTATTTCTAATGTGCATATTAAGTATGTTTCTGCGGCATATTTAGATCGTGTACAATTTTTTTTTCTCGTATTTGCAAAGTGATGGAATATGAAAACTGTTATCTTCCAAAGCCAAAACCTCCCCCACACTCGTGCCCTCAATATAGTTAGAGCAGAAACAGAATTATATTCATTGATTTAGTCTGAATGAGGATTTCAAAAGATGTGCACTGCACAGCGTGAGTTGAGGAGATAAGAGCGCTTTCTGGGCATTTCCAAAGATACCCACACCCTGATTGTTCTGGGAAAGAGGTTTCATCTCGTGTTTGAGCTGCCGCCAGATGAGGATGGCTATATTACATCTCTATCCATTTCCCACAGCATTTGAGCAATTTTTCACAGGCAAGATTAATGGCTTGTTCACTTTCAGACAATTTAAAGTTGTGTGGAGGACCTCTCCGTGGAATTCGCGGAGATTATGAGTTCTATTTGCTGAGGAAATGAACAGTTTGTCCACATGCCATGAGTCAGCCAGTATTCCCTCCTCTCTCTTTCACACTGCGGCTCTGACCAAACCCTTACAGATTGAGTGTACACATTACAAGACCAATTACTCATCATTTCTGAGGATGTGCATCTGAATGTGTTTTTGGGAGGTTTTTTTTTTTGTTTGTTTATTTTTTTGCAAAAAAGAAACGATTACAATGTCTTTCATCCTCTTGCATCCACAGTTACACTATTTCTTTTACTGTTCATATTATTCATTTTCACACACGCTTTTCAGCTCACAGACACGGTTTGAATACAATACACAACAAAAGATGGACAAGACAATGTTGAAAATGTTCAAACCCTTGTAGCAGCATCGGGCGCATGCTCCATCTCCACAAATATAAGCATCCATTGTAACGGGGAGTATGAGTCACGAGCAGAGAACTCTCTTTGGTAATATGTTCTCACCTGTCTGTATATACTTTGTGTCTGCTCTGTGATTTCCCACCATGCCCAGTCATTGCTGAATTATATATTTCTACCAGTAATTGTACATTGTCCTAATATTTACATAGCTGCTGATATGTTTAAGACTATTGTGTATCTCTCCAACTGTCTCATTTAAACCTGACATCAATTTACTTGCACCTGTTTCAAATGAATACATAAGAATGGACTCAATCCTCCCTGTAGAAAAATATACGTGTTTAGAAATTAGTCCAGCCTTTCTCACCTGCTGATGTTGTCACATGACCGAAACTCGGTTCAGCAAGCCTCACTTACGGACTTAATGAGTTAAAGTCAAGTGTAAGCGGGGCGGTGACAGCTGTGTCAGCTTGGCTTATTATGGGTTGAAAATGCAAGAATAGAAAAGGATTTCCATCCAGTCATTATTTCCCCTCTCTGTTCTCCTTTCCTGTATTTTCTAGATCGAAATGTTAGAGCACAAATACGGTGGCCACCTCATCTCTCGCCGTGCTGCCTGCAAAATCCAGACTGCCTTCCGCCAGTACCAGCTCAGCAAGAACTTTGAGAAGATCCGCAATTCTCTGCTAGAGAGTCGTCTGCCTCGGCGCATCTCCCTGCGCAAGGTCCGTGTGCAAAACACGGAGGGCTTCTCTGCTGAACGGGCCCTGGCAGAAGGCTGTAACTTGGCAGGCATCCCATTGGTTCGCTCGCCGTCTCTACCTGCCACAGTTGGTAATACCCTGACCGACCTGGAAGACTCGTTCACTGAACAGGTCCAGTCACTGGCAAAGTCTATTGATGATGCGCTCAGCAACTGGAGCCTGAAAACAATGTGTTCGCTGCAAGAGGGTGGCACTTATCAGTTTAGTGCCGATTCCTTCAATACAGCAGCAGCAGCGGCGGCGGCGGCAGCGGCCGCAGGAGTAGGAGGTGGAGGAGAGGGAGGCGCCGGAGGAGGAGAGTCAACAATTCATCAAGGTGCGGTTGACCCAAGTGACCTGTCAAGAAGTGCAAGCAAGCTGATGATGGCCTTCCGGGATGTGACGGTGCAGATTGATAGCCAGAACTTTCGTGTTTCATCTTCAGTCATGGAGTCGTCAGCGTCCGTCACCCTCGGCAGCAGTGCCCAACAACAGGAACCCTCCGCTACTTTTACAACTACTTCCACAAACTCCACTCCAGCCTCCGTTCCACCTGAGGCCTCACATGAGCCACCTCCTCCGCCACCGGAGGTTCCTGCTGAACCCATAGATCCCCCGCCGCCCCCACAAGAGCCCCCACCTCCGCCGCCACCAGAATCGGAATTGGCAGATCAGGATGTTGAATTCCCCGCTCCACCTCCAAGTGAAGAGGAGCTTGAAGAGGTGGACCAACCTCCCTTAACCCCTCTAGACAAAATGGCTGCCCCTCAAAGCTTAGAGGAGGTTGTGCTGGCGGCACCACCACCGACAGAACCCCCTCAGGCCCCTCCACCACAGGAGGCCGTGCCGCCCGGGAGCTCTCCAGTGGCAGAGCCACTGGAAGTCAAGAGGAGTGGCTCAGAGACAGCAGACAACAGCTCGGAGCAGATGAGCAGCAGCAGCACATCCACAGAGGCACGCTCCACTTCTGAAGCCTCATCCAAGGAGGCCCTGCAGGCCATGATCCTCAGCCTGCCACGCTACCACTGTGAGAACCCCGCCAGCTGTAAATCTCCCACGCTATCCACCGACGTCATGCGAAAGCGCCTCTACCGCATTGGCCTAAACCTCTTCAATGTGTGAGTAACCACTGCCATCTTTTATTTTCATATGATTAAATGACCCTAATTAAATGTGACAGGAGAATGAGATTTGTTGTGGTCTGCTCTGAATGAATGCTAAGTGCCAAAGAATGTCCATCAGCCATGATTAGCTGCACTGAAACACTAAATCGCAGAGAGTTTTCACCATGACAGAGCAGAGTTTGGTTATCGTAAGCTGAAGAAGAACGATTGTGTATGAATCATCTTTAGAACACAGTGCTTAGAGTGAGATTTATAAAACAGTATCTCAGTTCCGTCTTTTTATGGGTTCCTGGAGTTTGATAGGGCCCTCTGGACTCAAAAGAGAAAAGACTTGAAGTGCGGAGAGAACTAACGGAAAGAGGCCCATGTCCCCAGCTAGATCTAAGGTGTTTTTTCCCCCTTCTTCTTCTCAGAGAGACAAATCACAGAAGGGACAAAAGGAAGAGACGATGAATTATTGAGCCATAAGTGTGAAGACTGAGTCAGACAGGAATGAAAAGTGAGGGGTTGAGATGTTGAGATGAGGCCATACAGATAAGGAGAAACTAATATAGGTAGCTACAGACGTACACAGCAGACTCGCCATTTAACCCATACATAAGTCTGCCTAAAAGGATTTCTGCCAACAAGCTGGCTCGAGAGGCCATGCATAGCATTGTGAGAGTTTGTAATTTAATCTAAATAGGTGTGTTTTCTTAAATCAGGTAGCTTTGTTGGCTACACCCAACCAAACAGAAATTAGCTGAAAATAACCAAGATTCTGATGACGTGCAGGGTAAACATCATGACTGAAGGTTGCACTTTGTGCATACAGCCTCCTGGAGAGGAAAGTTGTAATATTTTGCAGCCCGATTCCCTTTCAGAGGTAACAAAGCCCATTTGGCTCACTTGACTATTCAAGTGAGCCAAATGTGCCAAGTTGGGAGTTCGCCTAGAAATATCCTCACGAAAACATTTGAAGAATCCATGTTCTTATTTTTATTTCAGTCAGCTTTGGTACAGTTGTAGAACAGCAGTTGCTGAATGCATTCAGTGGCATATGTTGTATAGGCAAATTTGTGGTTGCAATTCTTGATAAATATTGGGTATGTTTGTCCAAGTGGAAAAAAACACACACAACTGGAACAGGTTAAGTGTTGAGAAACAAGCTCAAGAACATGCTTGCATTTGTGTTCCTTTCTAAAGGCCCTACTTCCCAACTTCTATCTTATTAAAACAAGGTAATGGCCCCATGCACAGCGCTTTATGTGTCAGTCAGGGTGCGAATGGCTTCCTCAGCTATTGTATGAGAAGATCTATGCCAAGAATCTCCGCTCAAATACCGAATGCCAAGCGACCAAAAAAATAATAATTATGCATTTCTTTTCATCGCGGCGTTTTCATCTGTTGCTTCACAAACGATGGAAAAACTGCACTTTCTGTCTTGAAAAGGCATGTTTGTCTGTTGGCTGCGGCTTTTCCGCTCATTCTGAATTCAGTTTCCCCTGCTGCCTAGTGAAGAGTGACAAAGTCAAAACCAGATAAGAACTCCCCAAGACGCACAGCAGACAGGTGCAAGGTGGTTACATGGCAGCAACAGATAGGAAGAAAAAGGTGTTGCCATGGTGACAATAGTGCATGGGGCCAGCAGTGACTGCTCTGTTGATTTGTTTAGAGAAACACTGACTTCCTGAGATTCGTGTCAAGCTAAATCAGCTGTGTTACATGAAATAACGAGTTAGTTGGACTATGACCTGAAGCCAGGATGCATCGAGATCAGAGCTTCGTTTCATGTTTTACATGGTGCATACAATTGATGTTTGTTACCATTCATGCATGCCGATTTCACGTGGGTTTAGCCTCCACATCCACCTGGATTTATCTTTTGTACCATGTTGCATTCAGTTTTCTGGCTGCAACTGCAGGAGAAAAAACAAACAAAACAAAGTGTACTATGCAGCACACTTGGAAGAAACCTTGCAATGGGGAGATTTACCATATGCTCTATTAGCATTTCACCCAGAGCAAGCCCTCAAGGACTTCGACATACGTGACATATTCAAATTAATAAACCCATTTCACCCACATACATTATGAGTTGAGCTCAACCACTGATAGAGACGCTGGGTAACAATTAGTTAGGATAAATGAGGAGTGAATCCAGAATGTAATGGCAACGATCCACAAAGCCTAAAATTCTCATTAGTCATTCTGCTGAAAGTCGTGAATGTAATTAAAAAGTTTCTCCCGCACTTTGTGACCAGCACCTTGGGAACACTGGGATGGAAATTTTGCTCACATTTCAATCCAAGCGGTTTTATTCTTTAAGAAAAAAAAAAAAAAATCCTCCCTACCTCAACCATTTCTCCGAGAGCTGTCCTTGCTTTCCAAAATATCTTTAGCATGAGGGAGAATACATCACGTTCCCTTGGGAGCAAACCCACTACAAGATTTTGTTAAGATATTGCCCCCAATTAAGCCCTCTCAAACAAATTTAGAAGATTGGCGCTCATAAACACACATAATCTTTTTGCTCACTGCCAAGCTCTGCAGTGCAATAAAAGTGCACAATAAAGCCGATTAACTTTGACTCAATGCCGGAGCGTGACACTGAAAACAAGAGGAGGAGCCGGCGATGCAGTCAGGGAAGAGGGGGAGGCAGAAGGAATAATCACCAGATTACAGAAATAAGAGGGGGGAAAAAAAATTAAATCTAAAAGATTAGACGACAAAACTGGAGTTGCTTTACTCTTTCTGGCATTTGATTCAATAGTCTCATGTCTGGAGCAAGTAGAGAATTTTGAATTTGTCACATGGGCTATATTAGGTATATTTTTCATTCAGAAGAGAGGGAACTTAAGTTGATTCTATAGAGTCCTTAAATACCTGACATTTCTTTATTACAAGATCACAGAAATAAAATACTGGTGTTAATGTGCTAAAATAAAGACCCACATCTATCTGGAAACTAGGTTTTCTCATTTCTGACAAATATGCAGCAAGACTTTGCTTTTCCTAGAAAGTTTTCATCAGAGCAAAGTCTAAAGCTATCACATGCAAATCCAGTCTGAATATGAGTTTAAACTGGGAAAAACCAGATTTGATATTATATCCTTCTGACAATAGTCAGGTACCACCATGCAAAGTCAGGAAATGAGTTTTATTTGCCACAAACGATGTATTTAAGCACGTAGAGGGGTCAGTTTTCCTTTTAAAAATGAAGTTGGTCCCCCAGAACTAACAGATTCTTCCTTAATGCTGCACCCTATTTTTCTAAAAATTGGGCCTGTAGTTTTACACTAGAATACGCCTGTTGCCTCGCCATAAAGAACAGACTTGAAAGTCTTATCCAACATGTTGAAAATCCATTATCGCTATACTTTGCACATTTAGTTTTTCAAACACACCCACTTTGATTGTGGCAGTCTGAGTGGCAGAGACAGATTGGCTGTTGCATGTATCTGTTTGTCCAGAGTTTGGAAAGGTCAGCGGGTTCTCCTCCATGTCTTTACAGAGAGAGCAGGACTGTCCACATTTGTTTAATGAAAGCTGTGAGTGCTGGGACTTTTTATGGACGTGTACATAAGATTTCATACCCTTTCCTCTCTATTTGCAATCCCCTCTTCTCATTCCCCTGATCAAACACCTTGACAGATAAGCTGACTTAAAATAAATTGGTTACAAGGGGAGAGAGTGATACAATAAGGTAGAGAGGAGTAAGAAAAAAAAAAAAAGAAGCAGGAGAGACGGGGAGAGGGCAATCAAGCTTGAGGCTTATTAGTTCCACCAGTTCATATCCTCCCTCTAATACCTGCGCTGCTGTATCCTTTGCATCTTAAACAGGGTTGTTGGCTTTGGGCTAAAACTTAGGTATTGCTTGATCATGCAGACAAAAAACTCACATTAGATTACCTAACTGGGGGTGTAACTATGCTTTTCTTGCATCAGGTGGTGTATGCACCACCTCAGCAGGAATACAGAGAGGGGAGAAAGTGCATTAAAGAAAGTCAGACGGTGTGTGTGTTTGTGTGTGTGTGTGTGTGTGTGTGTGTGCTTGCTTTCTTGCGTGCGTGCGTGCGTGCGTGCCTGTGTGTGTGCACTGCAGCCTGCAAAAAGAGCACAAAAAAAAAGAAAAAAAATGACCAGCGAGTGATGGAAATAGAGTGCAAAAGCGCAAGAGAGGAACTGAAAGAGGCACATAAAGGTAAAAGGTTGAGAGGGAGACCACTTGATAGAGTTTCCACCTTGAGTGTGGATGGAATCACAATGATGCCATTGTGCAGGGGAGTGTGTCAAGGACACTGGCTTTCACATAATAAGTACCAAACCCTCAGCGTTGAACCTCCAAACAGAGAGAGACATTAATAACAGATTCCTGAGTAGCTTTCTTCTTTTGTATGCATGGCTGTTCCATTTGGCACTGTTCAGGTAGACAGGTCCTTAACTCACTCAGCCACTCACATTCTTAGCTGGTAAAAGCATTGATAAGACATCCGAGCAGATCAGTCAGATTAATCCCCCATCATACGTAAAACGGCACCATCAGGGGTAAAGAAAAGGCGGCTTAACACATGTACAGAGGGTGATTGAGATTTAGAGATTTCAATACATATGTCGAGGGTGGCTAATTAAAAGAGCGGCACAGCAAAGACTGACAAACTCAAAAAAAAGGGGGATAACCTGCCACCAGGAGGAGAGAGTTCTGCAGAAAACGGTGTATTTGTGTGCGACTGCGTGCCAGTTTGTGCAAACATCGCCTGTGATAACATTCTGCCCTCAGTGCTAAATGACCCGGCACATAATTACAAACTCTGAAATCCAGATGGTGAACAGAGAAAGCAAATTTCTCACGAAACCTAACACCCTTGCTGTCATCTGCTCTCTATATTTAGAGGAAAAGGTCAGCAATGCTGTAGGCTTTTTTCTGCATTATAGCCGTCTGTGGCACAGCTCATCGTTGTCTAAGTGAACTCCTTTTAAACACATTTACCGGACAAGTCATGAGCGTGTTTCTTTTTGGTCAGAGAGAGCAAAAAACACACACCTGCTTTTTGTTGGTATATTCAATATACAGCAATAGGAGACAGTTATGTAATGCCAAAAAATTAAAGTGATTAGACGGGCAGGGACTAGATTATCAATAAAAGGTTACTGAAGAAACAACATAGAATGAAGACTTGACTTGCATAATGTCCCTCTTGGCCCTAACTTACACATAAAATAAAATACCCGCCATAACAATATCAGTAGGTGGTCTAAGCCGCTTTTCATTTCTTTGTCAATTTATTGCACATAAAAAGCTACAAAGACTACAAACCGCTTTTTTTTAATCGAACTTTTATTTATTCAGGTCAGTCAATTGAGAACCAATTTTCATTTCCAATGACAACATGGCCAAGAGGCAGCAAAAGGAGCAGATATAAGAAAGTAACAACTTAAAAGAAAAAAAACAAGCATTAAACTAAAAAATAAATAATCAAGAAAAATAAAAAAAAAAATAAAAACATACATGAAGTATATTGGATAAATGTTTCACACATGCCCTTATATGATTATCAGAACCCTAAGACTGATATGACTGACACTTTTCAGAGCAAACATTTAGGTAAACACGGGAGTAATTAATAAAGTTAATGAGGTCCCCGTTCCATTTCGCGGGGCGAGGGTCCCAGCTCACCAGAACAGCTGTGACACATTAAATAGAATGGGACCTTCACTAATTTGGTTGATTACACATGCGTTTACCCTATTATGATATAATATCTAACAGGATATGTGAAACGGGCCTATGGCACATACACTGCCCTGGTGCTGTAAATGCACTAAATGTGTATAATGTTGCAGAAGAGACCAGTCCCAAAACAGCACCCTGACTTAATTAAATTCAAATATGCACTAGTCAGTAGGATAGCATGACAGTGATGATGAGAAAAGAAATGATTATGGAAAAATGGCATCTTTGAAATGCCAGTGTCAAGACACATGTGAGCTCAGACCCAAAAGCAGAGAATGGAAAGTCACGCAGAGGTTAAACAGTTTATTACAAACAACTGCAAAAAAAACAACAAAGGTTAGCCCGGGCAGTAGCGCGGGGAAATCTCAGAAGAGAGACACAGTAGTCGTCAAGCAAAAACGCTGCAAGACTGTGGATGGTGGGGTTACCTGGTGAGGAAGTGGCAACAGAGGACTCTGACCTCATGGAGAGCTTCTTTAGATGAGATGATTTGCAGGTGAAGCAAGCCCACGGACACAAAAACAAACAACCTCAAAACCAAAGAAACACCGAAGCTGGTGTGAGGAAAGAAAAAAAAACAAAAAACAAAACACCAACCACCAGCAAATTCTCCCCTCAGTTTGCTCTGTCAGCAAAAGGTTGATGGACACGAGCAGCATCAAATCCACATCAGCATAATGATTTAGGGTTTTCAAGGGGTTTACAGTTACATCACAGAGCTGGGTCTCCACTCAGAAAACTGAGTGCTAACTGGCCATCAATCTGTCACTGGCTTGTAGTGAAACAGAAATGTGTGCATCTGGAGAAATGGGCAACGCGGCGTGCTGACAGTGAAGCACTTGTCAGGGTTATAAAACACCGTTCTAACGCCGGGCCGCTGCGCATCAGCAATAAAATAGAGGGTTAATAAAGGTGGACATGACCCAGTGATTCAAGAAGGGGCTGGGGGTTCGACATGGAGCCAAAAAGAAGTGTATGTGAGAGAGAAAGCGCTCTGTTCCTTTAGAAATTAATGTGTGAGTTGTCATTTCAGCGTAACCTCTGAGCCCCGTCTGCCACTGCCTCCATTGCTTGTCGTGTTTTATGACTGTGTCTCTCATCATATTGCAGTCCTGCCCTCCTCTCACACTTTGCCCTTATAAGAACCTGCTCCCCAGCCTCGCTGAAAGGTCATGCCCCTCGACAAGATAGGTTGCCCGCATCTCTTTAGCATGATTCCGCTTTGATGAAGATTAGGAAACTTGGTCAAAAGTCTTTTATTAATAATCTTTTATAAACGATGAACCTAAATGATGTGCAAGGGGTCCTTTGAGTGGCAGACCCACAATGAGTCATCACCTGTCTCAGCAACTCATTGTATTAAGTAATTAGTAAGTAATTTAAATAATTCCCCCCCATAGGATTAATAAAGTGTTCTCATTCTAATTCTGATTAATATATTTTATGCTTTTCAACTTTATTGTTCTTTATAGTTCACTCTTACTGCTCATACGAGCCACCTTAAAATTTGCCATGCAATGAATACAATTTAATATGCAATCTAGTGCCTCATATTCCACACTCCAGACCAACAGGAGGCAACATATGACCTGAAATAACTCATACATTATACATTCTTTTGAGGAGCATTGTGGTATTATGAGACAAGCCGGCAGATGCTAGCTTGTTAGCACAATAACAAATTACCACTTTAAAGTCACAGCAGTTTTTCGTTCAAATAAACCTCTGGTGAGCGAAGCACCAAACAGCTGACGGACAAAGTTAGCAACAAGCTGTGAACATTTAGCCGCTAGTGTTTTCCCACCGCATAATTTCCTCCCTTCCCTTTCCTATCGTCGCCCCTCCATCTATTTGTGATTACCAATAATAATCACCATGTGTGATCCATCTGTTGTTGGACAAACATCAAATGAGTCATATCTGCCAAATTCGTTTGGCAAGACATTACTCTCAGCCTAGGGTGTGTTGAGGCAGTCGCAG
>CAAKHG010019685.1:0-16588 GCA_901007715.1 Dactylopterus volitans
ATTTAAAAACAAAAGAAAAAAAAAAAAAAAAAAAAAAAAAAAAAAAAAAAAAAAGAAGCAAAATGCCCATAAACCACATGTGCTTCCTCATGTGAAATGCTTTTTTCTAATATTTCTTTCTTCCTGGCTAATGTTCTATGACATGCAGACTTGCTTTGGTCTACATAAATTTTATGTGGTGACAAGCCTTTGATTTTAATGTGAATAGTAATTAGTTTAAAGTGAATCAGTGAGGAGAGAACAGAATGTCCTGAAGGTTTGTGCCAAGTGATAACACCACTAATAATAATGTGATGGGCTGAAGTACTAACCACTGTTCTCCGGGACTCCTGTGTCTTTCTGTTCTGAATTTTTGCGCGCCAAGGTTTGTTCCACAGAGCCATCATCCAAAGTGGTTCAGCGCTGTCCAGCTGGGCTGTCAACTATCAACCAGTGAAGTACACTCGCATGCTGGCAGAGAGGGTTGGCTGCAACGTGCTGGACACCGTGGACATGGTGTCCTGTCTGCAGAAGAAGAGCGCAAAAGAGCTGGTGGAGCAAGACATCCAGCCTGCCCAATACCGCGTGGCTTTTGGCCCAGTCATTGACGGAGACGTCATCCCAGACGACCCCGAGATCCTGATGGAGCAGGGCGAGTTTCTCAACTATGACATAATGCTTGGGGTTAATCAGGGTGAGGGACTGCGCTTCGTGGAGAACGTGATGGACCTGGAGGATGGTGTATCTGGCAGCGACTTTGACTTCGTCGTGTCAGATTTTGTGGACAGTTTGTACGGCTACCCAGAGGGGAAAGACACGCTGAGGGAGACGATTAAATTCATGTACACAGACTGGGCTGACAAGGACAACCCAGAGACCAGGAGGAAGACCCTGGTGGCTCTGTTCACCGACCACCAATGGGTGGAGCCCTCAGTGGTGACCGCTGACCTACATGCCCGCTACGGCTCGCCCACGTACTTCTATGCCTTCTACCACCACTGCCAGAGCCTCATGAAGCCTGTGTGGTCAGATTCGGCGCACGGAGATGAGGTGCCTTATGTGTTTGGCATCCCCATGGTGGGCCCAACTGACCTGTTCCCCTGTAACTTCTCCAGGAATGACATTATGCTGAGCGCTGTGGTCATGACTTATTGGACAAACTTTGCCAAGAGTGGGTGAGTAACAGTGAATCTAGGCACACACTGAATATTAGTATGACATGAATGAATGAGTAAAACGATTTTTCAAGTGCAGGAACTCGGGGCAATCCCTATGTAGGGCTGATATTTACAGAAATAGCCCCCGAACTGGCTCTGTCAGCCTCTCAATTTCCATTGTGGAGGAGAGAAGCTGAGGTGACGAAATGGTAGTGCCTATCCAAGAAAAAAAAAATAGCATTAGAGGCGCAAAATGGGGTAAAACAAGCATCAACACGGAAACTATCTTAGTTCTTTGCATGCTGATATCTAGTTATTGTTGTTATTTTGACAGTCTCAATTTATGTTGCTTATATTTGCTTGTGAGTCCAAAGTCAAAACCAGTCAGTACTGAATTCCACCTGGCAGTTTATCCAAACTACTCTGAATTATCCTCTCCAAAGTAGGTGCCTTTTTGTTCTCCCATGAAACACCTAAATACCTAAAGATTCAGGTGTTCATTGTCATTTTACATTCCAGTGTTAGCTTAGAAATGGTTGAAGTGTTTGACTATAATTTATTTCGAGACACACAATATTCTTCTGCAGTGTTTTAGCACCCTGATAAAAAAAAAAAAAGACTGTGGCATTCACCCATAAGAAGTGCTGCTCATTAAGCTCAGGCTGAAGTCCAACTGTCATTTTCTCCAGCCTCAGATTTTCCTTTATCCTTTGTTAGTTCACAAGGATTCACACATACAAAGTGGCACTCTGGTTTTTATCAATTAATGTGAATTCCTTTGAGTTCAACTTTATTGTTATTACACACAGACTTGATGCCTCTACTTGCACTAATAATATTTGAGCTCATTATACACGCAAGATTTATCCTCCAGTGCACATATATTTAAGTGTAAACACATCGTACCAGCGAAGTGCCTAAACCCCTATGGTGAGGCTTAACTGTATGGTCAGTTGTAGGCTCTACATAAGATATGAAATCTAATCAAAATGCAGATTTAAATGTCAGTTTGTCTCTTTTTCAGCATCAAGTATCATGTTTTATAATGTTTCACCACATTTGCGTGGTTTCCTCAAGGTTCCTAATTCTCAGACAGGCAACCATGTAAATGATTGCAATGTAAATTATTTCTTTATTGCAGCCATGTAAATTACATCTTTGATTGTTGGCATCTCCTGAGATATGTTGCCCGTTAATTAAACATTACAGCTTGATTTGCATGCAAGTTTAAAGTGGTTCTTCAGTGTTATGTTGAAAAGGGAAATTTGAAGAGGCAGTTAAGATCTACTCGATAATCCTCTGCCTCCTTCACTTTGAGCTGTGATTTGAAGCACGGCACTTACACAGACTCTGCTCATATGCATCATATCCATGTTTGCTTGTAATAACATGTCCATTTGTATCTGTAGTGTAACCAGCTTTTCTTATAAATGTGCAACAGACATTTGAATATGATGCCAGTGTGAAGCTTTGCTCTAGACTGTTGAACATCGGACCTGTTTTAAGCCATTACATTTTATGCCATTTTCAGGGAAACGGGAGACAGGCTACTTTCAAATTTTAGCAAATGAGAGGTTATTTGCCAAGTCGGACCTGATAATTATGGCAACACGACTGTCACTCTGTGCAGGAGAAGAAAGCCGCTGAGAGAACAAGTGAAGGGTTTATGCCATATCAATGAAAAATTAGTTGCACGTATTATTTTGGCAATGCAATGCCTAAGTGATTTGCATTGTAGTGGAGAACTGCTGGCCCGCTGGAGTGTTAACTTAATATTCAGTGTGCACAGCTGCAGCATGTCTTTGTGGGTGTTGACCCCAGAGTAGGAGAGAGATCACTGTAGGCGGACGTGTTTGTGTGTAGGACTGAGTGAATGCTGAGCCCTTGAGGAGCGATGCTGATATTACATTGTGCTATTAACTTTCTTTAATGGCTCTAATTATCGGCGAAGGTATGTTTTGTCTTCTGTTTTTAGAGTTTCACAAACAGACCCTTTCTTTCCCCTTACATGTGAAATGGCAATATTGCACTGGGTGTTCTCCAATATCAGAATGTGGCGTGGGGTGGCAAGTGGAAGCCAAATCACATCTGGGCTGCAGTCAACAACTATGTTACTTGTTCATTGATCTATTGATTATTTTCTTCATTGATCAATTTGTTTTTTGCCATAAAAAAATGGCAGAAAATGTCAATCAGAGTTTCTGAAAACTCAAGATGATGTTCCAAACACGTTCTCTTGTCCATAACCCAAAATTCCATGACTGGTTGCATCTGAAGGCACCTCCTATTGTGAGATATGTCACTCAGTTTTCAGAGAACCAGGATTAGGTCAGGTCAAGTCTTTTTTTTTTTAATAGCCCAGATTCACAAAGCACATTGCCTCAGTGGGCCTTACAATCTGTACAGTGAACAATGTCCTGTGTCCTTAGACCCTCGAGTCGGGTGAGGAAAAACAGCAATAAAAAAAACAACAACATAAAAACAAACTTTTAACTGGGAAAAAAAGGAGAAGAAACCTCAAGGGATAGACAGACTTGCAATAGATGTCACATGTCCAGATATCACATCAGCAGTTTACAGAAAACAATGACAAAATTGCTGATACAAATAAAAGATATGCTCAGGATGACAGTTTAAGTAAGTCGAGGTGTCGTCACACAGCGCCACAACCATACTACTTCCTCTCCACCGCAGTGACCTGGAAGAGGGCAAGCCACATAGAGGAAATTACATCTTTGAATGACTGCGATTGGGACTGTAATTCGTGATGCCGTTGAACTGTTGTGGGTTATACTGAGGGGTGTCCCTAATATTTTGGTCTTTCCCACTCATATGCATGAGAGTGAAATGAAGACATTAGGGTAAAATAAATTTTCAAAGTGGGGAACAGTGAACCACTTTGGGCTTGTTCGGAATCATTACAGAGAACAACAAAGTTTTGCAACAAATTAATAATCTTGTGTCATCGCTATGTGACAGCTTTGACTTTAATACTTTATTGAATTCGGACTTCTTGCCCTGCTCTCATACCAAAGTCCTTCCAAGTCTTAGACTTGGCAGCCATCTTGGTGCAATTCATGCTAACAAGGCCAGACCCGTTGCTAAATGAATAGGGAAAGAGCCAGAGCTTCACTTTCAATGGACACCAGGACACAAAAATTATATGTATAAAATCACCCGTAAAATATGACTGCAACAAAGACAACACTTTTAGAAGTGAATTTGCCTCAAAGGCTTTAAATGCTCTTAAATAGCTCCACTGTTCTAGTGAGACGTTTCATCTTCTTTTACTGCCATCACACATGTAGCAAATCCTCATTGAGCAAATGCTCATCCTTGGTATTTACATACATTAAAGTGGCATCCTCTTCTTCCATCCTTCATGTAAGTCTAGCTGCACTCGCTCCTTGCAGCCAACAAGTTGCACAGAACTGGTGAAATGCAACTGTGAGCTTGTGTCAGTGCAAACACATGTCATTGGACACATGTCAATCAACCGACATCTCTGCCGCTATAGTATTCAAAGTGCTTTGGGTTGTTTGACTGCCTCTTCAAAGTCTCTTGGCTTTGTTCCTACACATTTTTTTATATCAGGTTTTCTGTCTATGATGTGTTTGTAGGGATCCTAACAAGCCGGTGCCACAGGACACCAAGTTCATCCACACCAAAGCCAACCGCTTTGAGGAGGTGGCCTGGTCGAAGTACGACCCCTATGACCAGCTGTACTTGCACATCGGCCTGAAGCCCCGTATCCGCGATCACTACCGCGCCACCAAAGTGGCCTTCTGGAAACACCTCGTGCCCCATCTCTACAACCTCCATGACATGTTCCATTACTCCTCCACCACCACCAAGGTCACCCCGCTGGATCCCACCCAGTCCAATGGGAAGAGGACTGGCAGCACCGGCCGGCCTCCTGTGTCCACTGCCCACAATAACGATGAAGGGGGGAGAGAGATGGGTCCTCTGATAATGCCAAACCCCAGAGATTACTCCACGGAGCTCAGCGTCACCATCGCTGTGGGGGCGTCTCTGCTCTTCCTCAATGTGCTGGCCTTTGCCGCCCTGTATTACCGCAAAGACAAACGAAGCCGTCAGGACACGTCCCAACAGCCCAGCCCCCAGCGCGATAGCAAAGGCAACAACATGAGCCACACCACCACTGTAGATGAGACCCTGTCATCCCAGCAAAGGAACCAGTGTGAGGCCCTTCACAATCCTCTTCATGTGTCTCCCAGCCTGGATTACTCACTCAGCCAGCGCCGCTCCCCTGACGACATCCCTCTGATGACCCCCAACAACATCACAATGATCCCCAACTCCCTGATGGGCCTCTCCAACATGAGTCCATACAGCACCTTCCCGGCTGGCTACAGCTCCGCCGGCCTGCCCAGCACCCACTCGACCACACGGGTATAGCTTGGCCAGAGGCGGGAGGAGACGGAGAGGAGACCCGGCTGTGATGTCCATAAAATATGGAAATGTAAAGCTGTATTTAGGATGTGTAGGTAAAGTAGGATTGAATATGTTTGTTCTGTCTTTTCCAAAGGTGTACAACTTCCAACATCCTGCCTTTGCTCTCTCATAATAGGAAGTCTTAACTGCAGAGTCATTTTATAATACTCATTTTCAAAGGCAGTCCAAAAGAAAAAGTGCATTTCATTTTCCACTACGGCTTTTTTGGAACTTTACCTAGGAAGTATAATGTTTATACAGTTGGATTTGTATGGGAAGCTTTTTCTTACTCTGTGATATCTATTTTGATCTAGTGGAACAAAGTGACACTACAACTCGTCGCGGACACAGATGAGATCTGGGGAAAGCTGAAAAGCAGTATTACTATTACTATTGTCAAGCTATTTTATACATATTTCTCATGTTACATTGCTTGTTATGAAAATGTATTTTTACTGTAATTACTTTAAAAACGCCTTGTAATTCGCTCACATAATGAATTATTGTGAAATTCGAAGAATAACAGATAAGATTTTAGTCAGTCACACTAGTGTAAAATATCCAATTGATCCAAAATATATCTATCTGGCATTGCAGACTATAACACCCGCACACGTCTGTGGGTTGGTGAGTGTGTGTACTGAGAAGTGTGCTACAAAAATGTAAATTAGGCATTGTTTGACACAGACCATTCAGTTTAGCATATGTAGTGTTGTGTAATCTATTGTAGTCTATTTGAGTATCCTATTTTTTTTATTTTTTTTGCTTCATGTGTCTCTTATTTTTGCTTAATACATTACAGGAATATAACTTGTGCTTCACTATAAAAAGAAAATCTAAGGCTTAAAATGTGCTTTCCTACTCTAACCAGCTCATGATTCTTTTGGCTTGGCTTGTTTGTATAGAATAAACCAACATTTTATTTGTTATTTGATTATGAATACTGTAAGGTCTTCAGAAAGATAACTGTAATTAAATTGTAATTGTATGTATACCAACTCAATTATTCACATTTAAAAAGTAGTTTCATGAAACCTACAGATTATTGCTACTTCTCCAAGTGGTTTGAACCCCATGCTTAGTAAGATATATCCAGGGGTCACTCTTTAAGGAATGGACATGATGGACATCGACCTTTGATTTCTTTGAACCTATCATAATGTTTAAGCTTAATTAGATCAATATTAAAAGATTTTTTTCAAAACTACAGATGGGTCTTGTCAAAAATTGAAATTTGATCACACTGTATGTGGATTATGCAGTTTTGAGATAGTTACTTGAAATGTGATCCATATCCTGCATGTCCAGCGTCTGGACCAGGGCTCATCTGATGTTAGAAATATAATTTGTTATTTTTTTTTTTTTTTTTTTTTTTTAATATTCGGAATCAAATGAAAGAAAAAAGAAATTTAAACAACTTGCTCACAAAAAGTTGAGCTCCTAAGCAATAAAAAGCATGCTTTCTCAAATGCATATATTGGAATGTGTTACCATTGCAGCAGTGCTTGCTCTAGTATGACCAGAAGCTTGGTTTAATGTCAAGTTTCAAAGTATCATGCTGTCTGACTGACATTATTCAGCAAGTTTGCTATCTTTGCTTTCAAAGATGGGTGTGAACCCTCTACGCCCCCATTTATCATACACCAGCAAGGTAGCCCTTTTCCCCCATCATTCCTAATTATTTACAGATATGTTCTCAAAATAGTAAGACACTGAAGGGATGCCAGTGATGATGCTGGGCAAGAGAGACTCTTCCATCATTATGTTATCACTTATGTCATCATCAGTAACACCATCAAGGGCCTCATAGCCGGAGGTGATATGAGTACACTTGCTGAAAATTCTGTCCTTGGGTGTACTTGTTCACTCATGTCTGAGGAGGATTTGCAGCCACTGCAAGGCTCTGCTGTGACCGTAGTCATATCCACAATGAGCCTTATGAGTGAAGATCTCTCTAATGGTGTCATCATCAGTGATCATCATCAGTGGCACAATTCCAATTATTGGCAAAAAAGGGGTAAGTTTTCAAAAATAACAATCCTGGAGGTCAGCCCCAATGGGCGATGCGGGCACCCATGCCCAAAATCCCATCCTTTGGTCTTGGTTAAGGTGTGACTGAAGAACAAACAGGCACAACTCTCCTTTTAAAGAGTATAGTTGAGGCAACAGTAAACAACCAAGATGGCCGCCACTATGGTACTCTCCTATTGCTACTCTGACACTGTGTTTTACCATGAGGTAATTGTCACTTGTACAGGAAACTCTGTTCATTAGAAGTTACCTTAACACCATCAAACACTAAAGAAATACAAGTATTGAAGCAACACTGATGCAACTGAGGACTTGCCTTCCCAAACCTTGTTTTGTTTTTCTGTCATCCTTGATTGTCAGACTCCTAGTCCTCTTTTCAATTTTCTTTAATATTCTTCTTGTGCCTTCACCTGTCATTATTTGTGCTCCTTTTCCAGTTTTAAGGTGCAACTTTGAAAAAGTTGAAACAATCTGGCTGTCTGCTTCAATCACAGGCAGCCGAGTCTCTGATTATCATGACAGACAATCAAAACCCCAAACAAACAAACAAAGAATCCCATCCCTCTCCATATATAATCATGTGGTAAAGCAAATATTCAGATACATGTCACAAGAGGCCATTGTCACTTCTGACTGACCTGGAGCGGTTTGTCCTCCATGTGCGCATTGTTTTGTTTGTTTAATGGCTGTTTGTTCGTTTTGTCACAAGATAACATAACACAGATTACCATCGGGGTTATAAGAGGAAGTGCAAATATTTAGCATTACCCTGTATAAATACACTTTCAGTGCATAAATACTGGCAAGTGCATCTATTGCATAGCAAATGGTCACAAAAATGAGATACATGCAGATACATAATTGTGCCATATCACACACAGAAAACATAGCACATCGACTCACGTACTGTAGACCGCATTCATTCACAATGCAGTCAGTTGTCAGCTGTCCACGGTGCTGAACGTGGTATAGATACGATATCTGATTATGCAAAATGCATTATGATATGTGCAATTTAATAGCACTTGCAACTAAGCTTGGAGATTAATGCGTTTGTTCAAAGTCAATTTATGCATCAAGCAGAGACTGATAGGAGGCCTTATTAAGTCTTACCCAATAATTCACTATCAGAGCTGCTCACATCCCTGACCAACATCTGCATCCCCCTTTTTGAAATGCAGCTTATTCATAAATGAATGAACTGTTCTCTGGGTGTCACCCAAGCCAGTGAGCCTCTGAAAAGTTGTCCTCCTACCTAATCCCTTCCTTTGATTGTCAACATTATTGCTTATTCACATCGCACAAAGCTGACAGCCATTACACACATGCTCCCTTACAGTACTAACGGTTAATTAATGCTTCTCATCTTTCTCTCCCTTGCATGGTTCTCTCAGAGATTTCAAAAGCATCAGACCTCTCCACTCCTCTCCTTCAGCTTAACAACACTGATGCCATTAATCCTCTCTAAATACTAATGACTTGATCTGTTATTGCTCAGTCTTTTTAAGGGGCAAAAGGCTACGGACTGTAAACCCTCACAGAACATATCCCCAGTAGTGTGTTGTGTCCATTATATGGGTTAATATCTTTCCCAAAATGGTAGGTTTTCTGCAGTGATAGGTTATGATACAAATACAGTAGTGTAATAATTAATATATATTAATTCAGCTGTACCCAGTTGCTTATCATGGGCTTCTCAAAAAAAAAAAAAAAAAAAACTAGCATAACATGGTGTTTTCTCCTGCTCCACACTGGCCCCTTTGTACTGAACCCAGCTTTGACATCAACTGGGTCAAACATGAGGGAGGGAGGGAAGGAGGGCAGCAGCTGGACCCAACCATCAATGTCACCCTTGTTAGTAACTTCATCAATGTCCGTCACTGGCATTTCGATTTATTTCACTCTTTTGTCTCTGCATACCTCTTATCTCTATTTCTTTTTAGAGCTGCGAGTTGCATGAGGCTGATATGTAGCATATGGCAGGTGTGTGCACAAACAATGCATGCATGTTGCCAACAAACAGATGAACTGTTGAACACTAATCAAACACCATGCTCTCTGCACACTAATGTGTGCAGTGGTTTACCAAATATAGGGTGGAATTTTGTTAAGCTCTGTGAACAGGAGGACCCAAAAACACAGGAAAGCATGTGGTTGGGTTCAAAAAAGAGTTTATTCCTTGCTTCAGAAATAAAATAAGACACCAACTATATAAAGCTACTACAGGCGACAGTGGCTGGAGGGAGGCTGACGTTGGCTCTGGAAACACACAGGAGCTCCAAGGCATCGAGGCGCTGAACGAACGTGACGGAATCATCTGACAGAGTAGTGGAGACTGAGCCGGGTCTTTATGGAGAGGTGGGTGATTTCAGGATGGAAATCAGGTGTGCCTTGCTGTGCTCCTCAGGAGAGTACGTCAACCACGCCCCCGAACCACCGCCTGCACTGTTGGAGAGAAATGAGGAGGAGGTGGGAAAAATAGCACAAAACCCCTCACCCCCAAAGGGACACCACCCGGCATCCTGCCAGGCTAATCTGGGAACCTAGCATAAAAAAAATAAAAATAAAAAAAAATCAGTCAACAAGTCAGGGTCCAAAATCAGGGAGCACGAAACCCAGGAGCGCTCTTTGGGGAGGTTCAACAATGCAATCAGTGAAGTAGGTACCGATGCACTTGGGAGCCATCTTACAAGACTCCATCTGGAAAGGAAGTTCATGTGAAAAAAGCCATACCTGCTGGCCCACTTTGTACTCTGGGGCGGGGACACGGTGTCGATTGGCGATCCGTTGATTTCGGGCAGCTGCTCTAGCCAGAGCGGCCCGAGCTTCCCGCCACACCCGATGAGCTCATGGAAGTGGGCCTGGACCGATGGGACCACCTCCTCCATTTCTTGATTGGGGAGTAAGGAAGGTTGGAAACCATTCCCGACCATGAAAGGGGACATACCTGTGGGGGAGCTGACCAGAGAGTTATGGGAGTACTCCACTCACGGCAGGTGCGCAGACCAAGAGGCCGGGAGGATTCTTTTCTCTGACTGGCCCGCTCTGCCTGGCCGTTGGACTGAGGATGGTATCCGGACATTAAACTGACAGTGACTCCTAGGGTTTGGCGGAAAGCCTTCCACACCTGGAAGTGAACTGAGGGCCCATGTCCAAGACAATGTCCTGGTGAAACTTGCCGTACCAGGAGATTTGCAGTTTTTAAGGCCGATGGGAGTTTGGGCAGTGAAACAAAGTGAACAGCTTTAGAGAAACAGTCAATTTTAGCCAAAATGGTTGTGTTACTTTCTGAGGGTGGGAGACCAGTGACCAAATCCACTGCTATGTGGGACCAGGGGCAGTGAGGTATGGGTAAGGGTTGGAGGAGGCCAGCAGGTGCATGATGGGAGCACTTATTTCAGGCACAGATGGAGGCGGCGATGAACTCTGGTATTGTCTGCCATGGTTGGCCACCAGAAGCACTGCTGGAACAGAAAGGGTCCGACCAACCCCCGGATGACAAGCCACCTTGGACGCATGCCCCCACTGGAGCACAGGAGATCTCACTGATCTCCGTCTCTTTATGTTATGCCTCTTGGACATGCTGTTCCACTTCCCACCTGGCTGCTCCAACCACACAGGATGATGGAAGGATGGTCTCCTCGGGGGATTCCTCCCCCTCCAGAGTTAACTGCCCAGAGAGGGTGGCTTGATGTTTCGTGAGCCTGGTCGATAGGTGAGGGTGAAGTCAAACAAGAAGAGGGCCTACCTGGCTTAAGGGGAGTTTAGTCAGCAGGCTGAACAGAGACGGGGCCATGTTTTTATGGTCTGTCCAGACAATGAAAGGGTGAGCCTTTCCCTCCAGCCAGTGCCACCATTCCTGGAGGGCCAAAACCGATGCTAGCAACTGTCAGTTCCCCACGTCATAGTTTCTCTCAGTTGGAGTTAGGCGATTGCAGAAGAATGCACATAGGTGGATCTTGTGGTCCACAAGCGAGCACTGGGAGAGCACAGCCCCAACTCCTGAGTCTGAAGCATCAACTTCAACAATGAACTGGAGGGCTGGATTGAGATGGATCAACACAGGGGCGTCAGTAAATTTGTTTAGTTTTGTTTAGGAGCAAGCGCTGCCTGAGCAGCGGGGGAACAAACAAAAGATTTCTTTACAGAAGTCAACTGGGCGAGAGGGGCAGCAATGCAACTGTAGTCGTTAATAAACCTTCTGTAAAAGTTAGCAAAACCCAGGAACCTTTGTAGTTGTTTGCGTGTGGCCGGAACCAGCCAATCTACAACTGCCCCGATTTTCTCAGGCTCAGGCTTGAGGTGCCCCATCTGAACCCCAAACAGCTAACAGTGGCGGCATGAAAATCACATTTTTCTGCTTTTACAAACAATTTGTTCTCTATTAGTCTGTTCAGTAACTTGTCTTACATGGTTTACATGATCAACATAGCTGTGGGAGAAAATCAAATGTCATTAAGATAAACAAAAACAAACCTGTTCAGCATGTCCCTGAGCACATCATTCACTAGAGCCTGAAAAACAGCAGGGGCATTAGTCAAACCAAACAGCATAACCAAAAACCAAATATTGAATGTTTTCCATTTGTCTCCCTCTCTGATTCCGACCAGGTGGTAGGCATTTCTTAGGTTAAGTTTAGAAAAAAGTACTGCGTCGTTAAGTGGTGTAAATGCTGAATCCAGGAACAGGAGAGGATGCTTGTTTTTGACCGTGATGTTGTTCAGACCCGTGTAATCTATGCAGGGTCACAAGGTTTTGTCCCTCTTTTCCACAAAGAAAAAAATGGCTCCCACCTTTTCGGGTTTGAAGAGGTTGCACAGTCTTTTGGTGGGAAGGGGTGAGCCTGGGAGTAGATCGATTGCAGTCATACGGTTGGTGTGGTGGGAGAGAGAGAGAGCTCGGTCTTTACTGAAAGCGTCTTTTAAGTCATGATAATCACTGGGCAAGTTACTCAGGTCTATGTCCTCTGGCAGTTCCGGTGTGTGGGAGAGTGGTTGGGGATTGCTGAGAGCAAACAATGTTGGTGACAGTGATCATTCCAATTACGGATGGATGTAGTAACCCATGTGCGGGTTGTGTGACCTTAGCCAGGGGATTCCAAGAACTATGGGTGTTAGAGGGGATGATATGACTTACAGCTCTATGTGCTCGTGATGGTTGCCAGACAAGGTGAGTTTAATGGGTTGAGTCTTTTGGGTGACATTTGAGTAATTTGCCATCAATGGCGAGTACCGCTCTGGATTCATCTAGCTCTGCAACTGGGAAATCGTTTTTACTTACTAGGTCTATGTCTATGAAGTTGTCATCGGTTCTGGAATCAACTGACACTTGAACAGAGAGGGTTTGTTGTATCATACCTTTAACTTGGATCTGGTTGTTGGAGGAGGTTGGAGGCCTGGCCTTTTCACACTTCAGGGCACTGAGCAAGGAAATGTCCCTGTTGACCGCAGTAGATGCAGAGTTGGTTGCTGAAGCATCGTCGTCTCTCCTCAGGGGTCAGCTTAGCCTGTCCCACCACCTGGTTTTCTCTGCAGTTGATGGGCTTGGAGGACCGACGTTTAACCCGGCGGGCCCCGATGGTGGCGTAGAGGAAGAAGAGGACGCCCGCGCAGGGTTGACTAGGGCGGAGGTGAGGGGGGAGGGCTGACTGGGACCCCTGCCTTAGCCTTGACCATATGACTAGTGGCTTCTCTACCCTTAGCAGGATGGTCAAAAACCTCTCGTTTCCTGAATGACGGTATTGTAATCTGCACAAATACTTGGGGAGTGGGTTGAAACAACGAAAGCCCAGGCTGAGGCTTTGTCGGAACAGAGACTCATAATAACGGCAGTTTGGGATTGATCAGTAGCATAGGTGGCTGGCCGTTGACTGGACACTAATGAGCACTGGTGAAAAAACTGAACATGTCCTAGATTTCCTGAATACTTCGCGGGAGTGGGAATGTAGGGTTCCCAGGTCGTCACTTTCAGCGCCGGGACTGGTTGTTGTGCCACCGTGGGTGGAGGTGGAGGATCGGTGGCTGTGGAGGTGGTGGCGAGTTGGTTGGCAATGGCGTCCATCCGTCCGCCGAGCTGCGCTACGCTCGAACCCAACTGCTGCAGATTGTCCATGACTTGCCGGCGGGCTGAGTCACGTTCGCTTACGGTGGAACTTTGGGTGGTCAGTGCTCGCTTGAGGTGTTCTGACTCCACTGGTTCCATCTTGTCAGCCAGATGATTCTGTTAGGGTCTGTGAACGGGAGGACCCAAAAAAGCAGGAGACCTTGCGGTCGGGTTCAAAAAAGGGGTTTATTCCTTGCTTTACAAAAATAAAATAAGACACCAATTAAATAAAGCTTCTGCAGGCGGCATCAGCTCTGGAAACACAGGGGAGTGCTAAGGCATCAAGGTGCTGAACGACCGTGTTGGAATCATCTGACAGAGTAGTGGAGACTGAGCCGGGCCTTTATGGAGAGGTGGGTGACTGCAGGATCAGGTGTGCCTCGCTGTGCTCCTCAGGAGAGCAGGTCAGCCATGCCCCCGAACCACTGCCTGCGCTGCTGGAGAGAAACAAGGGGAAGGAGGTGGAAAAAATAGAACAAAACCCAAACACAGGAAACATCCATCATAACAGAATTTGGTGCGAAAAGATGTTAATTAACATTGTTGAGGTCAAATTGAATAAAAGTGGGCACATTTCACAGTACCTTTAATCCTTTTAAATTAGCTAAATATGAGTTAATCTGCTTTGAGAGTTTTACACTGCATGAAACTTGCATGTAAAAACTCCAATAAATCCATTCTTACTCACACATGTGACAGTAAATCAAAAGCAGCAAAACAGCAAAAAGCACCAAATGCAGAAAAAAAGCCCATATTGGAATTTGTGACCTGTTCTTGTCCCCAGTCCTGAACCCATGGCTCTATAAATAATGACTGGCAGCTGAAATGGGACTTTGTGACTTTAAGATGTGACTTCAGGAGATGTGGTCTATCTATTGTTGATGAGACAAAAGCGCGAGTCAGATTCATATAGGAGTGGCGAGGAATAACTTCTCATATCCTCATATCACAGTCACAAAGCCACACAGCAAAACTTCAATAACCCCTGCACTTCTTTCTGGACATGGGTGAGTGCACAGAATTTTTAATAAGTCTTATCATCCATTATTAATGTGATTTGGAAATGTGATTTTCAATAACTTACTAATGTAGCCTGTAATATGTCCGCTCTGGCCTTAGACATAATGTTGCCACCATGTGCTCCGGGAGAGATTTTGCACAAATTAATCTTGTGTGATGGTCTGGATATGATATTGATCAATAGATTATTGATTTTTGAATGATTTTATCCACTACAGTTTACATTTGTTCCTTACATGTGGTGTCTGCTACATAATTGACATTATCCATCTTTAACTCATCTTTTTTCCGTCAAGAAATCCTCAGTGGCTCCTCTAACGACTTTAAACTTCACAATAAACTGAAATGAGAGATATGAATGACTTCCACCATGTGAAGGTCATGTCAGGTCACTCATGTGAAAGAGGTCAGATACTCCCACATGTGTCACATACAAATGAGCACATTTACATGAGAACTGTGGGCGCATAAATACTTTTGCTTACCATTTCTTCTCACTTACAGACAACTTGTGTGCCAGCTTGCGCGTGTTTTTTGAACAGTTTGGGAGTCTAGATTGAATGCATTGATGCTGTTTGCACTGAATTCAAATCAAGGCTGGAACAGACTGTTTCCAACTCTAACCAGCATTGCAGGGTGCAGCGAGCGTGGGCGTCTGCAGGTGCTATCGTTTTCGGGTCTCAAACAGTTTTCCTGCTGTTACTATTTATACTTAAGTCTCGATTTTGTAAAGCTCACATCCTCTTTTTTTCCCCATTTACAATCAGAACTTTGTGCAAATATAGACTGTTTTGGCCCTCTGAGGTTGATTGGGCACCGAAGGCTTTCACAACGCGTAACAATCAAACTCAAAAAAATTCAGAGTGGGGCTGTGGTTGTTGTGAAGATATTCAAATTGCCCCTCTCTCGTTCATTATGTTTCCACCCACTCTTTGAACACTTGAACCCAGTCCCTGCTGGCATTGACACTCAGTGCCATGGTACCAGTCTCAGCCAGCTGTGGATGGAGGATGGCCTGAGTAGTGACATTGGCAGCGGTGATGAGACGGTCCTGGTGACCCCGCCGCCGCTTCTTACTAATGTGTGTATTGTGGCACTATGGTCTTTGTTTGTTTGACATCGCTGCCCTTTGTTCCCCCCTGATTATGACAAAGACAATGGACATTGTATCTGCTGCCACAAAGAGAAGCTCTTTCTTCAAGCCCCTGAAGCCAGCGTTCCAACATCATCTCTCGCTCGCCTGGTGACGCCTGTGACCACAGGAGAAAGAGGGCCGGACCACACTTAGTAGGCTGAACTGGGAGCTATTGGTACAAGCACATGAGCTTCCACATACAGATGAAATCAGCGCAGAGAGGGTTATTTTACAGTTGCAAAAACCTCGCAGGCAACACTCGAGTACGCCGCTGCTTGGCACCGGGATCTTTCTTGTTGTGGGTACAGGATCAGAAGCAGCCGATGTTTCCGGTCAGGCAGCCTTGGCTGTGCAAAGCCTTAGGTGCTCTCCTCTATCCCATTCCTGCCGCTGCATTTATTAACACTGTGGATATTTGCTACCTGCTTCAACAGCACGGCTTACGCTGGAAAAAGTGCACGCGATTGTCTTGAGGTCGCTGGTGACTGCTTTTGGTTTTCTACGCTTTACTTGGGAACGCTGCTTGAGCTCTTGTTTGTCACAGCTGTCTGATTTTTTTTTTTTTTTTTTTTTTTTTTTTTTTTTTTTTTTTTTTTCTCTTTTTTTTTTTTTCTTTTTTTTTTTTTTTTTTTTTGACAGTGGACAAGACGCTGAATAGCATCAAACTGACATCTCCCGCCCCCGTGATGGGTAAAGGGACGAATGGGTT
>CAAKHG010019687.1:0-16436 GCA_901007715.1 Dactylopterus volitans
TGTCAGCACCTCGTCACACGTGTGCCACTCCCTGCCATCCCCTCATGGCGGTTTTAAAAAAAAAAAAAAAAAAAAAAGAAAGAAAGAAAAGAAAAGAAATGATGAATTCAGCCACTAGAAAACCATTTCTGGCCGGACGCTGCCGTATTCACGGTGAGTGCACTGGGACAATAAAAGCACAGATGAATGCTCTAATAAACACACACACACACGCGCATGCACACAATGCAGGTACAGGAAAGCAGGGACGGCGCAGGCATCCAAACAACCCACTAATCCTGCCGGAATGTTTGGTCATTACCGCGAGGGTGGGGAGGCTGGAGCGCGGCATCCAGTAAGTGGTGCCCTATAGCCAAACGCTGGGGAGAGCCCCTGCCAGCGCGATGTGTTCTGCTAGCAATCACAGCCCACTGAGTCACAGGCCAGTGGAAAATGTCAGATAAACATCACACCGCGAATGAGCTTCCTCCCTCTCCCCTCGCTCCCCGTCTGGCGGCATAAGTGGTTTAAGAATAGCGCTAAGAGATGAAGCTGCTTATTTTAAGTGACACCGTAGGAGTCAAAAGGTCAAATGAAATATACAAGGTTAGAGCTGGCGAACGCGGCGCGCGAGTGGATCGGATGACGGAGACACATGCCAGGCGACGTTATGGGTTTTTGCTCTGATTCGAATGCTATGCCGCATGTTCTTCTGTCCTGTCAACATCCCTGCTGTCATTCCGTATTATATACTGGCCAATAAAGCCGAGCCTCTGAAGGCAACGGAGAGGGACTGAAACCTGAGTCTGTTGTGCTGCAGAGATATTGCACCAGGACTAAGGTCAGACTTGGCTCCCTCTCAACCATCCAATTCACACCTTCACACGAGCGTTCGCGAGGAGCTTGTCGTAATTTCCTGAGAGACCTTACAGACCGCAGTCAGGAAAAAGCTTTCACTGCAGGCTAGTATTGTAAATCACACGAGGGCAGCGATGATATTTCATTTCTGCTCAACATTTCTCTGCTCATCGACCGGTGGGAGAAAGTAGCCTGTGAAACATCTCCTCCACTTTCATGACGTATTACACAAATTCTGTTCTGAGCTGCAAGTGGGACTTAAACACTCAAACGGTTTTTGTCAGATGCAGCGGCCTCTTTCTCCCGTGAAGCGCAAGAACGAGAATTCCTTGACTGAAAGTGCGATCGCTCGGTTGCTGTGCTTGGATTAGGCCCAGTTTTGATGAGATATGCTACGTGATAACTTTTCTTGCGAAATCTTAACTACATTTCAGAGGGAATTTTATATGATCCGTTTTTGTTTTTTTTCCACCGCCAAGTAACCTCTAAACTGACAAATACTTTTGGATTCACAAATAAAATCTAGTCTTAGGCTGCGTTCACACTGCAGGCAAAAGTGGCCCAAATGTGACCCATATCTGATTTTCATGACAGTCTGAACGGCACAAATCCGATTTTTTTCATATTTGGTCCAAAAATTGGACACATATCTGATGTTTTGCAAAAGCGACCTCAGTCTGAACGGTCATTTCGTCCGACTTTTGCGCCGTCGAAGTGAGACAGACGTCGCAACTCTGCGCCGGAGGAGGCGGGACGATGCGGCGAGATCTAATGTAAACAATGGATTCAAGCAGCCGCTGCTCCACAAAAGTCCGTTGCTAAAATTTGGCCTCTCTTTTTTCTTAGTCTCCCTCTTCCCTTCACCACTTGGTCATAATTTTGTCAGCTCCGATTGACCAACAACTTCCAAAAATTGTCACACACACACGCACACACGATGGCATCCATATTTGCTTCCGTCACGTCTTCTTCCGCGCATGCAGGTCACTTCGGGGCCGCAGACGTGTCTCACGGCGGTCTCATTGAAATTATAATGTGAACAACCATGCAAAACGGTCAGAACTGAGCATGGAGACCTGCAGCGTGACCGTGGCCTTAGATGCACATAAAAGAACCTGATGGTCAGGTTAGAAAAGACATGCTTTTTTTTTTTTTTTTTTTTTTTTTTTGCTATGTTTGCTACATCGGCCTGAAAATTTTAATGATTTCTTCATTGGCCCATGCTCCGGCGCTCCCCTGTGCTTGGCGAAAGTCGGCCCAGTAGTTTTCTTATGTACTCTTGCCAAAATAAATAGATGAATAAATAAAAGACGGGGCAGGGGGGCGAAAACAACCTCCTTGGTGCTGATCTGATAACCATCGATATAATCCTGTGATCCTCTGAAAAGGGCCACTCAGTATAACAAATACTTTTACCAGCTTCACAACTGGATGATTTTGGGTCATCTGAGTGCTTTTGCATTGCGGCGCTGTTGCGTACACTTTTCCATTTGCAGAGCTTAATCCTAGCAGCATTTAAATGGATCTACAGTGGCTTTAGAACCCGTTTACAGCTTGAACCACATCGCCGTGACGCAGTGGCGCCCAGCTGTTCACTTGCGTGGCTGCCGCACACAACCAGAATCCACTGTAGGTGCCGTCCAGCATCTTCTCCTCCTCATCCTCCTTCTCTTCCTCCTCCTCCTCCTCCTCGCCCGCGTTCGTTTTTTGCAGAGGCAGCCAGTGATCATGGCAACGCGGGGTCTTCGGTGAGGTCACTCAGGTCTAGACTGATCCAAGTTGCAGTGGTTTGCTGGCTGCAGTGCTGAGAAGCCGTGTTTAATTACCCATCCTGCCGAGCTGCTGCTGTTTATTTCCCCTGCGGCACTTTCTCCGATCTCCGCTGAGTTGCCACATAGAGAGAGAGAGCGAGAGAGCGAGAGAGCGAGAGAGAGGCAGGGACATGGACTCTCTGCACAAAAGCCTCCACACACTATATAGGCACGTATGGTAATTCACCGCAATTCTCTCAAGTGACCTGTTTATCTATGCATTCATTTTCTGGGAAATGCCACTCTGGGCGAGAGACAGTGGGGCCGCCCGTGGCCACGGCGCTCTGATCTTCGTTTGCCTTCCCACGTTATCACGCCGCAGCCACGAAGCACAGCAAACATATCACTATATTTAAGGGTGAGGGGGGGAAAAAAAAAAAAAAAAAAAAAAAAAGGAGAAAGGAAACCCAGAAGCTGAGCTGACATTGTGTGCACTTCAGTTATGTAGACATACGATCAATCGCCAATTTAATTAGTGGTGTGTCGTGTTCTGCTAGGAGATCAAAGAAGATAAAAGGAGGTACAAAGTAATCGGAAAAGACTCCAGGAAGCGGCTGCCCCGGGTCAAGAAATAATCCTGCACACACACACACACCCCTGCTCCCCCCTCCAAAATTTTTACACTGGTTTTTCTACAGAAATAAACAAGATATGTTGAGTGGGGCGTATTAGAGGCGCTGCTTTGTGAATTTTGTTAGTTTTGGACTGAGGCTCCTTCTGTTTATAATCTTTGAGTTCACAGCAGTGGTTTCATATTTGGGGGGCATCACAATTCACCAATATTGAGGAAATTTGAGAAAATAACACACATCTATAATACAAATTCAGTATGATGGTATCATAAGGAAAGACAAAGCAACTTTATTATGATTATACAAGGTGGGGGTGGGGGGGGTTTGGTCCTGAGCTGCGTTGGCCAAAATAACCTAATATGCCTAATTTGCATATTTTGATGATGTAAATAACCCAGCACCTGAGTGTAACTGATCTTAGTTACTGACTCCCTCTCCACCTATCCATCATTCATATTCGGAATGTAATCAATTTGCCAAAAAAGACAAATTCAATTCAAGTTCAATACAAACATTTTATCCCCAAATTTGATTTTGCATGAATCATCGTAAGTTCTTGTGGCCAAAATAATCATGCCATGATAACTTGATATCACGGCAGCCATACTTCATATTCAGCGGGCGAATAAAAGTGATTTCCCGCATCTCATCAAACTCCTGGCAAAAATGCACACAACTGCATTCGCTGTCAACATAAGTAAATGATATATCGCATCGGTTTTCGTTAGCCAGACTGCAACACTCCATGATCTGAACTTTATTTTCTGTTAAATGTTCATGTGGGAAAAAGAAAGAAAAAAAAAAACAGATGAGAAAAAACTAGCACACACTCTCTCTTTCTCACATACACAACTAAAAATGGAGTACATGTCATATGGGTAAAAGCCAGTAGCCGCGTCTCTGTGGTACAAAAATCAATCCAACAGAAGAAGAAGAAAAACAATAGTGCCGACAGAAGTTCATTTGGACCTGTGAGTTTCTCGGGATCCCTGCAGGGCAGAAACTCCGCGGAGTTCTTTTAAACATTAGCTGCTTAATTTAAGTGTGAGCCCAGTGAACTGGAAGAGAATTACTGTTTATCTCTACTGGGTCTCAATGCAGCGAGGAGCAGCATCGGGTCAGCACAACGCTGCAGCCTGATGCAGAGGAGGCCATAGATGCATTGTGGGTAAACCTCAGGACCAAACAGCTCGTACTGCAGTACATGCTTTCTCCACATGCAATTTAAGCTGCTTAGCTAAACAAACCTGAATGGAGAGATGATAGACAAACTGGATTATGCTTCTCTTTTTTTAATCTCTTTTTTTTTTTTTTGTTTGAGTCCCCTGCACAATTCTTCTTCCTTTCAACTCCCCTCATTGTGTTTCAGTGGCTGCAAAATTGAGAACAATTAGAACACATGGCGTGTTAGAAATCAGTCTGACTACTCTGGCACCTACCAAACTGTGAAAGTAGGACTGGCAGAGCAGCCATATGCTCCGTGCCAGATCCCTCTTGTTACACAAACAGCAACTCAACACACACACTCACACAATTATTAAGGAGAATTGTGATTGATTTCCTGCCTTTAGATATGAGCATCGGCCCGCTTGCTGCTCTCCGGTTGCTGGCAGTTCCCCTGGTCCGCAAGACAAGAACGGAATATTTCCCTTGTTAACCGGAACAATTTGTCCTCTTTAGTGGAAATGTACGCAAAGAATAATTCATGAGACACGTTTACAGTGTCTGCCGGAACATGTAATTCATTGGCCACATGGTGTTATCGCGTATGCTTGATAAACCGAGTGAGAGCGGCAAAAAGGACATCGAGGAATTCTTTTTGAAGAGCACAGCTGTGCCCATATCAGCCGTATATGAAGTATAATGAGGGACCCTCTTGCGACTGTCCCCTGTGATAGACTCATCAGACTCCAAATCACCAGGTCTAATGGAGAGATCGTCCAGTGGGATATAGGGGAGATATTTGCGTACGAGGTTACATTGACACCTGGGCATGGGAATGAGATGCATAATGGCAGATTCATTTATGTTGTTAATGTGCTTTAGAGGAGCTCATTTGTCTGCCACCATGTACACTTTGACGCGGAGAAGAATGGAGATTAGCCGCGGAGTCGATATGACCTTTCGGTGGCTTTCCCCTCGCACTGTCGGTTGCACCCCGGCTTTGGTATTTTCCTCAGCCCGCGCACCCGGAGTGACCGTGAACTCGGATTAGGGGAGCCGCGGAATTTCTGAAAGATGTCAAAGTGCAATTTTCAAAAAGGGGGATTTTTTTTTTTCCTTGTTCCTGTGCCGCAGAGCATTGGGAGAATGCTTCTGGGAAGGAGTGGATCATTGCTGATGTTTACTTAACCTGATTTCAGAAAATACACTTATCATTGCACGGGCATATCAAATTTGAAAAACGCGATTCCTAATCTTGAAGCATTTGTTAGCTTTGGCCCGTCATCCTTGAATGCAATAAATGTAGAGCCGATCAGACCGAATGGGACTTATTGCAGCAATAAGTCTCATTTTATTTCATTTTGCCCGCTGTAATATAATGGTACACAAACCTTTATTACATCAAATGCTTTGAATGACTAATGATTTGTTTGATGTCCTGACATCAGGCGTGGGCCAGATGCATAGACGCATAAATCGAACCGTGATTCGAGCTGCGTCTGTTGCATTTATTGGTTGATTATTGCCCGGGTTGCTGCATGGTGCATAGAATAACAAAGCAAACATAGTTCTGCAAGCTCTACCGTTCATTTAGCAGACGCAGGGCGGACGCGTCTATCCAAGGCGGCTCCGAAGCCTCCATCTGACTGTGGTGGACGCTGCCATGCAAGGAGCCAGTCTGCAAACCAGGGGCAACTAGGGGTTCAGTATCTCGCTCAAGGACACCTCGGCATGGTCTCTGCTGGAGCTGAGCATCGAACCAGCAACCTTCCGATGACTAGCCAGCCACTCTTCCGACTGATATGTGCAGCCCCTTTGTAGCATTGTTAACAGCGGCCCCCGCAGGCCAAACTTTAACCGACACGGTTGCACAGATTTCATTGAGAGGTTTTGTCTCGCACCTGAACCGGACCGCCGAAGTGCGGCTGGACAGGCAGCAGCTCTGCAGCCCGGCTCGAGTGCTTTGACTTGAAACCGCTGGTTCTCTAAAGTGGGAGTGATCGTAAAGCACTTTGAGTGCCATTGAGCTCTATCTGAGGGGCCGACAGCTTTTAAGTCTATGTCCATTGGTTTCCCCAAAATTCTCCAGGAGTCCCCGTTTCAAGGGTTAAATTTTTTGCAAAAATTCTTACAGCGCCTCCCCTGGCTGTCACGGGTCCAAAACTTTTGGCTTCATATTATGTTTCAACCACCAGCCGCCGCTGCTTGACAGGCATCACAATCTTTTGGCAAAACGTCGTCGTCGCGCAAAACCTTCTTGCCAAATATTTATAGAGATTTTCCACAGTCTAACTGGCAGTTTAATTATTTCTGATTGCACATTATTAGCAGCTCCCTCCCCACACATTTTCTGCGTTGATTTCCTTTTTTGTTCCCATGTCACCAGAGTTCAGGACAACAGTGTTGGCAATGAGAATGATTGGAAGAAGGAAAAAAAAAAAAAAGGGAACAGTGACAGGCTTGAGTAAACAGTCTCAGCATGATCAAAGCCGCCAAGCGAGCGGGAACACTGTGTACAGTGAGTGGAGGGTTGTGGGGGAGGGGGTGGGAGGATGGGAGGGGGTGACAGGAGGGCACCGCAGCGAAACAGATCGCCGCCGCCACCAAGTTTCTCCGACGCGGCAGTTCATGAGATGGAATGGAGGAGCAGCCACGATCCATTAATCACAGCTATCACGCTAATTTCAAGAAATAGCCCGGAAGCCCGCGCATCGACTCGCTCGGCGGCGAGCCGCAACCCCGTCGGCGGTGGCTGCATCACAATCAGAACGCCGCTTGCATGTCAGAAAGCGGGGGTCATCACTGTACATTGTAATCAAACTGACAAGTTAACAACCTCCGTCCTGCATCAGGTGAGTGTGGGCGCCGCACTTGTACATAATCACCACATTTCTCCCCCGCGGCGAGCGGCGCCGGGGCCTCAGCAGGAGCCGCATCCCCGTTGAGGGAGAAAGACGCGTGACAACCGCAGCCACCAAACACCATCATTAGACGCTGAGTGGTGCAAAGTTCAGCAGACGCTCCCCGTGTCAGGGGCCTAATGGTGGCGTACCGGGAAGAGGTGCCAGCCAGGGACAGGGCAAGTAAAAATAAGTATAATAGGGTGGTTAAATGAAATGCAGGCAGTTAGCAGAGTGTGATTTAGCTAAATCGTGTTGTTAGACTTCAAAGCTGCTCACAGTGTTGACTTTCCTCAACAGCAGCTCAGAGCTTCCCAGATATAATAAAAATGAAATTGATTAAGAGGTGCTTTTTCATTCGCATCAGTTTGACTAATGGTGTGTTTTATTAAAAACATGTCATTTGCGATGGAATGTGGATCTGTCCAAAAAAGCACAGCTTCTGTTATTACTCCAGAACACTATAAAAAAACAAAGAAAAAAACAAACAAACTATGAAATCCAAGTCCAATTAGTTGCTGAGCAACAGCTAACATGAGCTGTGTGCTTTATTTGGTGATATAACTACTGTATACCGAGTGGAAAAAGTTGATTTTAAGACAAGACCGGGACGGAGAGGAATGCAGACTTTTGGTTTTACTGTCAGATCCGTCATGCTTTTCAATTGATTTCATTAGTGAATGTGGCCATCAAGATCGGGACCCATTGTTTTTTTTTTCTCTCTTTTTAATAGGGTATGGGTAGAGTCGACTAAATTTGATCAGCACATTTCATACAATGCGCTTAAATAAAATGAATATCACCAAATCACATAGAGGTAGCAGTGATAATAATAATAATATTATGCATGATAATACATGTATAAAATATAGGACAAAAAATAATTAAATTCAGCATATAAGTGTGAAAAGAAAAAGTTTTATTATTGTTGTTAGTCCTCCTATCAACCTCGTGGTCAATTGTACCCCAATCAATGTTTTACGTCTCTAAATAAATGATTGACATTATTATCATTTTTTGCTTCATATTTAATCACTTTTCCTCATCAATGGGGATGACTGGGTGAAAAATTAACATGTTGACTTGATATGTTTCCAATGTCCTGCACACATGTTGTACGCATCTGTGTTCTTTGGGGTCAACTTGATCCAAGGCTGTTTCGGCTGTATAAAACATATAAGAAATACCAACATTTTTCACACATTTGTTTTGATTGATTTGGATGATGTTGAGGTCACTATAACATGCAATTTTATCATCTTCAGAAATTGCTGCAATGTGATAATAATTACAACAAGGAGAACAATTATAATTACAATACTGCTGCTTTGGCAAGTGCTACTTGTAAACCAGTCACTGAGGACTGAGCCAAAGGCTGGAGCGAAAAAGATGTTTATAGCCTTTTAAAAGAAGACACAGTTGTGGCAAATCTTAGCTCTTGTGGTAGAGAATTCCAGAGTGGGATCATAGAAACCGAAAGCACCAGGAGCTGATTTAGAATTAATTCTAGCCATGGTGAAGAGACGTTGACTTCATGTTCTAAGAGATCTGCCCACGATATATTCAGTGAGCATGTGAACATAGGAAGGAGCTTGGCCATTCCTTTACTTGAAAAAACAGAGGTATTTAAAAATCAGTTCCTTGCTTCACTGGGAGCCGATTAAGAACAGCTAAAATAGGTGTAATGCGTTCAAGCTGTTTGGTTTTCGTTAGAACTCTGACTGCTGCATTTTGAATGAACTGTAGTTTATTTAACGTGCGTTTTGTTAGGTCAACAAAAAAGTGCCTCACTCTAATCTGATGCGATCTAATCTACTGGAAATAAATGCACGAGCCGGCTTTTCACAATCAGATGTGACAAAAGCATCTTGCATTAGATACATTTCCAAGATGATAAAAAGGCAGTTTTGGAGATATTAGTAATGTGTTTCTGGAAGTTAAGATCAGCATCTGAAATAACAGCTAAGTTTCGGGCGCGCTAACATGCTCCGACAATGAGATAACAAGAGGAGAATCTGGTGCCGCAGTGCTTTGGGACATACTAAAAGAATTTCTGTTTTGTCCTCATTCAGCTAAAAAAAAAAATGCTGCCATGCAAAATCTGATATCAGTAATGCACTGACTGAGGGCAGTAACTGGGCTAAATTGGTTGGCAACAACAGATATGTTTAACTGTGTGTCATCAGCACAGGAATAATGTGAAAAGTTCTATTCGCGAATGATGGAGCCAAGTGGGAGCAGCGGACCAAGAAGTGACCCCTGAGGGACTCCGCATCGAACGCTGACATTATCTTACTCATAGCTGAGTGAAAGTGAAACAGAGAAAGATGGTCCAGTTAAAAGGAGAGAAAGCCATTTCAGAACTGAGGCTGTGAGGCTGTGAGGCTGAAACGGCGTTCAAGGCACAGAAGAGAAATGGCGCGGTCAAACGCCGCGCTGAGGCTGCCTGAGTTCATTTCAGGATCATTAACATCTCCGACAAGGGCAGTTCCAGTACTGCGGTGAACTCCGAAGCCCGACTGGTAAACATCAACATGATCGTTTTATGACAAATAACCATGGGGTTGATTGTAAACAAGCTTTCCCAGACTCTTCCCCGGGCATCAAACATCTGCGATTGGTCTATAGTTCTCTAAAACAAATGGATTACGACTATTCTATAAACAACGGCATTATAACAGCATGTTTCAGACATGAAGGGGAGACTCCAGACTGGTGGGAGTAATTTACGAACTCTAGTGCGTCATCAACCATCCAGCTAAAAAACATTTTGAGCTATTTGGTATGAGATTAGTCGATTGAGAGAGCATGTCGCAGCGCTCGACTGCTGCGCCGATTCTTGTACGACACAACACTGAACAAAGGCAAAGCTGGGGGAGAGAGCTGGCGCTGTGGCACCCGGTGGAAAAACAGCTGTCGCGAAAAACAAAAGCCACAACGCTATTCCAAATGTTTAAGATTTTATATGTAAAGTACATGGCAAAGTCACTCCACTTCTCTAAAGAGGCAGGCAAAGCAGCCATTAGTCAGAGGGGATCAAACAACCTATCCATTGCGCCACAAAATAAACTTCAAATAAACAAACAAACAAAAAAAAAAGTAATAAGTATATAAAAAGCGATTCCGGATTATTTCTATTTCTTTGTTACATTCAATGAACAAGCGCCTCGTCAACCTGCAATTTGGTCTTGCGCCGTTTACCCTCATATTTGTGGCAGCTCCTGTTTGGTGGCCTCACCTGTTCCTCCAAGGTACTTTTGTTTTGTCAGAAATTAATTTTGTTTTTAAAGACGCCCACATTTTTTTTTGCTGCTGAACGATCCAAATTATTGATCAGGCTGTCACAGAGAGAGCCAGCCAGCCTGACAGAGTTCAAAGATAAACCAATTGGATGTGGCAACTGGCATTTTTCAACTTCAACCCAGGTATGGTTTTGGCTGTCCAGGCAACACTGTCAAAAACACAATTATCTATCATTATTTGTTTGTTTCTCCATTTTAAAACTGAAAATTCACTCGAAAAGGTCATGATCAGAGTTGGGGGTTCAGTATTTACATGAAAACTCAGTTTTATACCGGCAAGAGAAACCGCGACATTATTGCGCAGCAATGTTTTACAATAGAACGGGGGGAAAATATTACAAAAGAAATTACATATTCATTATATCAAATGCGATATGTTTTTGTCATGCTTCAGCGGACACCTCTGGCACAGTTCCCCGGCTCTCTTTTCCCTCCTTGTGCAATTAAAATAACACTCAGCATTACTGTGCTGCTTCCTTATTGTACTTCTACAAATGTTCTCACAAACATGTCTGCAATGTGCGCAGACCCCCATATCCATCATTGCTGGGCCATTGAGGCTCATTGTGTTGCATCCATTAACTTGTATCTATGGTGGAACCTAACAAAGGGCCAGCTTGAAGAGGGTCACTGGAGCGTGGGCCCCCGCCATCATAAATCTGGTGCAGTCCAGAGCTGAACCTCCCCTGTGCTCAACTAATGGCGCTGTAATCGCTGGTACCACTTCTTGGGTGGGGATGGAGGGGCCGCGCGTCTCTGCATGTGTGTGCGCGGCGCAGGTGGGGGCTCATGAGCGGGTTAAGGTACATAAAGCATTGCTCATTTGTTTCCGAGCTCCACGGCCAATGAGCCCTAACTGATCACCTGACTTTTTGTCTTCCCCGTAACGGCGCTTCCGGAGGAGCACAAATCGGCTAATCGTTGCGGAGACACTTCTTTTGTCATGATACCGATATTAATCATTGTCTCCATCCTCAGCCCGGCACAGCGTTCATATCCATATGAATAAAATATAGGCTGTGCATGTGGGATGGTCAAACCGCTTCCCTTAGCTTCTTTCAGACGGATCTCATTGCTCCTCATTACTGAAGTGGGTCAGTGGCTCCCAACCTCTCTGCTCACCTGGAGGAAAACGTATGGATTTAGTAAGAACTGCAATATTAATGTTCTGATAAGTCGTGGGTGGACCATCCCGTAATCATATTCCACACAATTATGCGGCTTTATTCGGTTTCTGCACTGGTAACCTCCGATAAACGCCGACAGTTGCAGCCATTAAAGGTTTTTTTTTTTTTTTTTACATAACTTGCAATGTAGAAAAAAAAAACAACCTGTGAACGTAAATGTTTTTGTCACTATTTTGATTCCCTTCATGCCGGTGATAGCCTCCGTCTAGGGCACTAAATTAATGACTTAAAGACTGATCAAATGTTTATGCAACCCAGTCGTTTGAGTGCCACATCTCAAGAAGACGTGGAGGAAACTTCTTAAAATTTGACACGGTTGAGCAGATTATATTTGGCCAAAGGTCAAGGCCACTGTGACCTCACCTGTCCCATTCTAGTGAACGCAACCGCTCTCGCAATCTTGGGGGAGACGGTCGCAAGTGTCCACTGGGATTCAAGGATGAGGTCAAATTCAAGGTTGATTATGACAAGATTTCACACACACACATGTCCAACGATGAGGTGATGGCGTGCTGGGAAAGATCGAAGGTCAACTTGGCATGATAATGGCCTGCAAAACAGGCTTATGGCCGTAAGTCAACAGCATAACTCAGGAACAAAGTGAGTTATTTCATTTCTTCAAAGTCTTCACTATATATAGATTATAATGGACCCTGGACGGAGGTGGATGAAAACAGCAGCGGTAATGAAGGAGGGACACACACCGCTTCTTCTCGCTCTCCTCTCCGATTTATCCTGCCTGTCAGGGGCATTGAGCTGACAACTTGACTAACTTTTATGATACTCCGACCCTAATTTCACACCGTTCGCCTGGTGTGAAAGAATGCGTCATGACTATTACCCATCAACACTTCACAAAATTCAAACGCGCTGGAGGCATAATTTGCAATATGTTGCAGTTTGAGACCCTGAAGCTGTTTATAATCAGAGGTATGAGGAAACGAGCATACCGCTGACATACCTTTTTTTCTTTTCTTTTTTTTCTTTTAGTCACCTCTCCACTCGGTATGAACAAAGCTCTGCGAAAGTGTGAAAACTGGCATTCTGAGTCGCGAATCGTGAAACTCTTTAATGCGATTCCCTGAGCAGTCTCCCTGTAAGCCTCGCCGGTGCAGGTGTCCCGCTAAATCGCCCGCGAGTCCCTCGGAATGGTCGCTTCCATTTTGATGTAATCGCCTAAATTGGGTTATTTCGATAAAAGCTGAGCGGGACATGCGGAGGATAATTAACGACCGGTTGTTTTAAGGCATGACGCGGGGGCCAAGAGCCACTTATACCTGCTTATGAGCGCTGCCGCTTATTTACCACCCACAGAAAAATGAAAACATTTGCCAATTTGCCAACAATGTTTACACAAGAAAATGAAAAGTCATGGAGCAAGAGCTCGCCGCCGCCATGATAAGGAATGATTCTGCTCCCTTTCAGATCCAAAATGGTTTGTCACAGAATGTTGCAAATTCAGTAGTAGATTCAGTGAACACGTCAGTAAATGGAGTGAGAGAAGTGAAGGTAACTCATTCCAAAATATTAAAATCGCTTTATCGCTTTAAATATTTAAAAAGCTTTATCTTAAGTCAAAATGAGGTCATATTTGGTTTATGATGGTTACTTTACATTTTTTATTTTACATCGTCCTCCTCTGCTGCGTAAGCTTTTTGTATCGTCCAGACATGTTGCAAGAAACGCTGAAATCAGTCATTTGTGGCAAAATAAAGCACGTATTGGTCTAAAAACCTTGCAAAAAGCCAAAAACTGTGGCGGCTTAGAGCTTCCAAATTTCTATCTATACTTTCTTGCCAATAGTCTACAGTTTGTCCTAAGATGGATCAAATCTAACCCCCTGGATCACGCATGGAGGGATATCCAGCAAAGAAACGAAATTCCAATTCCTGACTTACCGTTCATCAGTCCCTCTATCAAACGCCACAATTGTTTCAAACGTATAAATATAAGCACGTCACTGACAGCCTGGTGGGAGTTTCTTAAAATAGCCACGTCTTCACTTACCCCATGCAGACTCACGCCAATTTGGAACAATCCTGACGCAAACTCAAACACATCGTCCAAGGCAGCAGCTTCACACCGTTTCACGCACAGTGGGAAAATATGCAATTAATAGCAAAAAAAAAAATTCTCGAAGACCCACAACTCAAAGCCGCCATCAAGCGGAGATTCTCTCCAAGTCAATCGAACCTCGATCTACCTCAGATAGTCGACGATTTCCTAAACTATTCATTGCAAAAATTGTCATCAAAGACGTAGATATTACTTGCCAAAACAGACGACACAGTCTCTCTCCCAACCTCTTGGTGGGAGACAGGATTATCTATTTGATCACATGATAAGTTTTGGAGACAGATCTTATCTAATACATTTAGAATGACCTTAAGCTCCAATCTACAACGCATACAGAACAAAATCCTGCATGGGACGCATTATACAGGACAAGGGTTGTTTAGAATGGGTGTGGCAGACTCAAACACCTGTGTGCATTGTAACAACAACACTCTACAGTAGATCCTTGCATGCATGCCATGTTGGTATGTCCTCCTGTCAGTCTGTTCTAGCAGAGGATATGTGAAGAGCTGTCAACGTGTCTCGGATGTCCCATCCCAGCTTCCCCCTCACTCTGCGTACTTGGGGACCTCACTGATGGAAACACGGATAACAACAAACACTGCATGATTCTCACTGCCCTGAGCATCGCTGAGAAAACGACCCCCGTGAACTGGAAATCTAAAAAGAATTTAAGATAACACAATATAGAAATCTCCTGTTAGACCAAATACCACAGTATGTCTGCCTCTTCTTAAAGCCAGTTGGCTGAATTCAGATCCGTTTGGGCCCCACTCATCGACTCCATTACTGAACACGCGTGCAGCCTGGCCACTCATCTCCCGTTTCAGTAGTGGGGGAATTCCTGGCTGTTATGAGTGTCTGGGGGTCTCTCCTGGGGCAGCTGTGGGACCTTCCGGGGTTGGGTGTGGTTGAGGTGGGCTCTCAGTGGGCTGTGTGGAGGGTTGGGTTCTCAGGTTTAGGCTGGGCTGCCTCTCGGGCATGGGGGATTCTGGGGCCCCTCGCCCCATGCGCCTGGGCCCCACTCTGTCCCCGGGCTTGGGGCTCGCTTGTCCTGGGTGGGTTGAGTTGTTCCTCCGAGCCCGTTCCCGTGGGGCTGGTGGGGTTGCAGCAACAACAGCAACAACAGTAGTAGTAGTAGTAGTAAAACCATTGGCAGTGGCAAGGAGCAGCGTCGTGTGTAGGACATCTATATTTTAACGCTTACAGTTGTTTCCAACAATGAAAGAATGTAGATTATAAGACAGACTCCACCTTTGCAGAGCAAATTTGTCAGACCCCCCGCCCCACATTCTGTATGCCTAAGATGCTGGACAGGACAAAAAATTTTTTTTAAAAAAAGCCTAGCTTAGCATTTTGGCTTCACGCTGCTAACTCAGCTCAGTTGATGAAGAAGCTTCGACAACTGCTCGTCAGTTGCACCTTCTGTCGCAGTGATTAAACGCAAGTCGAACCACGCGCGCATCACATGGCTTCAGTGCACCAATCAGAGAAGAGCATTCACAAAAGACCACTGCCCTGAGAGCCGTTTATTAAACGCCCAATATCCTACATTTTGTCCTTTACAGCAAATATTTCACATTCTGCTTTCCTTTCTCTCCACCTCCAGCTTTGTAGGCAGCTCAGTCAGAACATTTCCCAGCGGAGTCTGTGGGTGTCCTCTCAAGTAAAAGAAGCTCCTATTGGTTTTGCTCCTGCATCCTTCCCACACACACACACACACACTCACACACACATCCAAAGAGTCCTTCCTCTGAGCCAGGCAGTCCCTGTAAGTCCTGGCATCTATCACAGTATCTGAGACACAAAGAAACGTGTCCACCTTAATACTATCTCTGGGTGATGCAGCGTGCTGGTATTGGCAAAAAAGAGATGAGTGCCTCTGCTCAAGGGTGCCCAGTCCTCCTCGCTCCCTCACATGGTCGATGATCAAACCTCAGAGGAGGATCCAAGTCAAGTGCTCGGAGGACAATGCTGCCAGACACTGCCGGGGCTCTGCTGGAATATAGTCCATATTTTCACATCAATTACACCCTTTAGTTAGCAGACTGTGTTCGGCGCTCGGTGTCCAACGGTGGAGCTTTGGAGCTTGACAGAGGCGGATCTGGAAAATTGCATGGGATGGCAAGAGGCATTAGCAGGGCGGCGTTTGAGGACAATGTGAGGCGATCTTCATGTACGTGCAGATGGGGAATGCTTTCAAACTGGTCACTGCGATATCGTCACGCCACCCGAGTGTTGAGAAATGAGCCCAGTGTTTGAGCGAAACACAAACTGTGCCGCTCTTACAAAGGATAAGTATTCGTAGCAGTAGGAAAATATACCACTGCAAGTAAACGTTCCGCTCTGTAAAAAGGTACAATAATTGCTTCCGACGTGCTGCGTGTGGAGTACGCGGTGTAAACAGCCGGCAATTGTCAAGTAAAGTAGAAGTATGCTGCTGCACTGGAGTTTATATGAAAGGAGAATATAAACATACCATGTGGTCCAGCTGGAATTGCAATAGGAGCCTCTGCCTCCCGGTCATCATCATCATCATCATCATCATCACCTCCGCTGACCATGGGCAAAAAGGTTGGGACAGTTG
>CAAKHG010019699.1:25163-41675 GCA_901007715.1 Dactylopterus volitans
AAGCAATCAACTATGTTACCAGGAACAAACATCAAGTGAACCGTGCGCAGCAATTTCCGTCCCTCTGCCTTCAGCCTCCTTACTGCCTGGATGTACCTACACAGAACAAACGTAGACACAGTGGAGTTGTGACAGATGTTTGAAGTCAAGAGTGTGCAGGCTGGATGAGTGGGTGCTCTCATAGAAGTTAACAGTGAAGCTCACAACAACACTAGAGCACAAATCCTGTTCAATGAGACAAGTTATCAAGGCAGTTTATACCCACTGTATAGTTACACATTTCATGTCCTGTGATCCCCGGGCATAAATGTTGCCCTCTGCATCTTTGAAAGCACTGAAAGCATCGTATTTCCAATGTTCCTGGAGGAGAGATTGATATCAAATCTATTTTTTTCATGTCTATCACAAGCAACAAACAGGATTGTATCGCTGTGAGCGGAGACAGACGCCGTACCTGGAAAACAGGTACAACATCTGTGTGGGAATTCAATAAAATGGACTTCAAGGCAGGATTGGTTCCTTCCCATGTCATGATGGACACGACTCTGCCTGGACAAACCTTCGGGAGAGGGAGAGACAGATATGGCCAGCTGTGCCGAATTGTGCGCATGCAAATGTGAGAGCCACCGCTTCAGTTACCATCACTGACAACACACCTCAATCTTTTTCATGGGCAGCTTAAGCTCCTCTGCTATTTTGTCCAGGAACCTCAGAGCTGCGTCTATAAATGAATCAACAGAATGAAGAACACCATGTGTAGGTATCAATACTTAAAACAGAGCCATAATAATAATGGGGTGATTCTTACTCTTATTTCTTTACTCTATTTTTTTATTTGGAATCATCCGTTTCACCTATAATCACATCTTAGTAAAGAATAGCTTTGCATAAATCTCAAAAATCGTTGTGTGTTTGTTCTTCATTTTACATTATAGCTCTTCCAAAGTTTTTAATTTTTAACACATTTATTTACAATTGAACGTGGGAAGCAATCACCTTTGTTCGTATAACGTTAAAAAAGAAAGGCGAATGAAACAAAATAAAGAGAATGCTAGTAGAGAGAGAAATAAAATAGTTCCATATTTGTGTTCATTTGATTCTATATTCATGAAGTCTGTCCTTAGAAATTTTATGTACTCAGTTAAAAAAAAAGTAATCAGTCTACTTGATCCAAAACCTGTAGATATGCCTTTTTCGGACGTTGAAGGAAAATGAAAACCTTCCTTACTCTTACTCTTAGTTTTCTCTACTCCGGCATTCATGTATTGATTTCCTGCACTAGAAAGTCTTTGATCAGTGATTACAAATGGTGATGAATAACATCCACACAAACAAAGTTAAGTTAGTGGACTGAGGGCAGCTGGGTGTGAGCTCTACAACACGAATAAACACATGCTGAAAGTATTTAATAGTAAAGGGTCTTTTTCATTGCTGAGGTTTCGACTTGTCAAAGCAAGCAAAGCACAGGTGCAAACAATGACGTGAACAATGGCCCCATTCCATTAATTGTCCCAGTGAGCCATGTAGGGGAGCGAGCCACCTGTGCTCCTCCTGCTCTGACAGGTCAAAATGTCCGCTGTGAAATGGGCCTATAGGTGTGTAAAATGATGACATCTGACACAGAAATAACGGACACATGAAAATAATTTTGCTGTGCATGCTTATTGGTACTGGAGGAACACTGGATATTACTCACTTTTGGCCTCACCTACCAATAAGATCTTGATCTCACTGTGACCTCCCAAGTAAATGAACATATATTTGCTTGTGCTGGCCTCCAGGTGCATATGTATCTGCTTAAGTTTTGATCCAAATGCACACTGGGGTAAATATATGTTACGTGGATAGGGCTTTTTATGGAACGGCTTTTAGTCTTACATTATTTTCTTTGAATATTAATATAGGGCAGTGGGCGATTTCATTCTTGGCCAGTGTGAGAACAGTGCTCGAGTCTTTGGCTTTACCTAAATTCAGAGACTCTTTTTGTTGTGTGCTCACAGCAGAGCAGTGGTTGCAGTGTTGTCCAACTTATTATTATCTGTGTGCAAGTATATATAACTTGCGCGTATTTCATGTTTGCATGTTTCATTTTGCTTAGAATAGAATAAAACTGAATTTCGTTTAGGGACGATACAGTTTAACGTGGTTCCAATACAAAGAATGCAACTGATGTGCTGTACCGAGAGTTTATAGCTATTGCTAATTTTCTATTTTTGTGCCTAGATGGGCTTTCACATGAACAATTTAATCTGCACAATAAAATTTAAATGATCAACATGCCATACTGGGGTTTTCCTTTTGTTTTCTACAAAGTGTTGGGTTTTTAGCATCTTAGTAGCTTTAACTGCCTCTTGTACATTTTTTACTGTTTACATCGAGCCGTTAGCTGATTACTGCACATGCTTCAAATTGCTATGAAGCAACTATAAACTCGCTCGGTGATCCTCCTTTATTATATCTTTACTGACCGTCATAAGTAAACGGTCTACATATTTTATATTTAACTGTCAGCCTCCCGTCCTGTTTATTCTGGACATACCTGCGTCTGTGGCGAATCTGACTTGAGGCTTATTAATTTTATAACCTGTTCATAAGTAATTGTAATCCCCACATGAAGTGAATAGAAGCATCTCACCGTAGTCGGGCTCTGGGTGGACGGTCCTGAGGCTGAGGTACTCTCTGAACAGGCTCACCGAGGGGTCCTCCCCCTCAGGTGAGCTCTGCCCCCCTCCGACACCTGGACCTTCTTTATCAGGTAGCATGGTGCGATCACTTCGCTCTGGCCTGCGGACGGAGATTTAACAGCAGTCTTACGAGACACCATCGCACAGTAGCAGGCGGGCACCCGTGGAAACCCCCGGCTTCTATCAGACTGCGAGTCGTGCGAAGTCAACGACTAAATCGCGTAGCTGCGCCGCAGCTGCTGGTTAGCTAGCAGCGCCGCGTCTCTCGCTCTCTCTCGCTCTCTCGCTGGCTGTAGCGGCGGCAGCGGCAGCTATGGCTGCCGCCGCAGCGCTCGCTAACAAACACTGCTAACACGCCAGCTAGCACGCAGAGATCACGGCGACCCGTGTTTGTCGCATCTTTGTTCGTCGGCTGCCGTTGCGGCCCGCGGCGGGACTCACCCCCCCGCAGCCGAAACCTCCCCGTCAGGTAAGCGGCGTCTGTCCACCTGTCTGCTGGCGGCCACCTGCCTGCCTGTCTGTCTGTCTGTCGCTGGTCTTGCTCCTGCTCTTCAAAATAAAAGTTCTGCAACGTCACTCTGCATTGCGAAAGAGGAACGGGACCCGCGCCTGTTTGTCACGCGAACCGCCCACGCGATGCAAATGTCTCAAAAATGTTTCGAGCCGTTTACGATATGCTTAAATCACCAAAAAAAAAAAAAAAAGATTCGTAATCAGTCATTATTTATGGTAGCCATGCTATAAAGATGAGGAGAACATTTTTTTGGAGTGGTTTGAGATAAGACTTTTGCTGGCTAACAACTTCTGCATGTTAACATATTCTTCAGAGACCACTCATTATGGAGATGTTTTTAAATTACATTCAAATGACTCCTTAATCGGCGTTTTTTTAAACAATATTACGCCTTTTCTGTAGACGCTACCATTTAAATGAATTGTCATGCTTTGCTAAACGTTTCGGGGCTTTTTACCCCCACTTTTTTTTTTTTTATCTTACTTCAGCCATTTAATTCAGCATTCACATTGTTGTGCATGTAATCAGCATTTCTATGTAGCTGGTTGAGAGGGGGACTTCACCAACTTTTGACTAATTAGATCTGTGTAATAATTTCTTAACACCAGATCCATGCATCAATATAAAAACTAAAATATTTGCCTGACATGTGATGGCTTCTAGGTATAAAGTACCTCAAAATAAAAAAGTCCAATAACTCAAACTATACTTAAGAGTTTGTAGTGTGGATATAACTGTGAAACTGATCATCTTTTTTTATCAGTCGAATGAAGCTGGTGTGAAACAGCAGTATAAACACCATTCCAAGCAGTTATATAATGTACAGTAAATACATTTAAATGACTCAGTCCTCAACATGTTTAATCAGCAGACAAACAAACATATAAAACACACAATGTATGTTTTTATTGCAAGCTATGCACACATCTCACTTCTTTTTCTGCACAGTTGTCCAAACATTTTGCAAATATATTACACCTTACTTTATCATCAAAGAAATATACAAGAAGTATATTTGCAGTTGTGTTAAGTGCTGCATGTTTTGATGAAGTCAGAACGGTTACCAGATCTGTCAAATGAAAAATGAACAGAAGCTGTTTACACACCATGCATGAATTAGATTTGCATATTTACAGTAACCTACTTGTCACCTACAAAAATGGTAACAGAGAAACACACACATTCCATGTTTTAACATGCAAAGCCAGACATGAAACACATGAAACAAAGTCACTATACAAGCAGGATGCCATTTTTACAACAGCATGGTTTGTTGACACAATGGAGACCGGAAAAAAACAACAATAGTTTAATTTTGGAATCATCTGAAACACTTGTTTTGTGAAAAGCTTTTATATGTCATTATGGCGCAGTAAAACCTATACCCAAGGCAAAAATTCTTTTCTTCGGGTGATAAAATGAGAACCCTAACTCTGATCTTTTTTATTTTGCAAAAAATAAAATAAATAAATAAACAAAATGACAACAAAGAACCCCCCAACCTCCCCTACCCCACCCATTTGTCTATGCTTTCCTTCCATCTTTCTTTTCTTTTCTGGCACACAGCTCACTTCAGTTTGCTGAGGAAGTCAATCAACCCTTGGTGGAACGCTCTGGGCTTGTCCATGTAGCAGGCGTGCCGAGCTCCTTCTAACTTTAGCACGGAATGATGTGGAAGTTGTATGAGGTTCTTGTGGGATTGGGCTCCCAGATTTGTGTCAAGGGCTCCAAAGACAATCAGTGTGGGAGTCTGAAAAGTAAACCACAGTAAGATGTCGGAGAGGGACACAGGTAGTGTAAAAAGGAAGATCAACATAACTAGCTTTTCTGTGCGGTAAATATGAACACAGCAGCTGGTTCACTTCGCATAAAGACTGGTGAAACAGGGACAGGGTAGATTTTGTTCTGTCGAGAGCGAAACTAAGTTCTAAATTACCAACATCTGTGAGGCTAACTATCGGCGGCATAGCTCATTTGGTAGAGTAGCTGTCTAGTAATTGGAAGATACTGCAACCCCCATTGCTCCTGGTGAGAGGGCTGGCACCTTGCATTGCAGCCTCTGCCATCAGTGTAGCAATGTGTCTCAGATGTACGTTGCTTTGGATAAATAAATTGTAACAAAAACATATCTAACGTGTTATATCTCATTTCAGATGTGAACATGCATCTTTCAGCAGTAATAAATAAATAAATAAAAATAATTTCAGTAAAGAATCAACTGACATTCTCCAAACCATGGGGCCAGGTAGTTTTCTGTTACTGGAGAACAATATCATACCTCTAAATGTAAAGTCTACTGTGTGGATACTCAAGCCCCTTTTCAAACCAATAGGAATCTAGTGCTGGTTCAGTGCTGATCCATCGCATCTCATAATAGCACATTGAACATTAAGAGATGATGGTGAGTGTCTCTAGTGTGAAGGAACAGCAGCCCTTTTCAGACTCTTTGCAGCTGCTTGTATCCGCAATATTGTTCTTTCACTCCCTAACCAATGCTTGTGACCATAGGTGAGCACCTAAACTGATCAGTAAATTAAGAGCTTTACGTTCCTATACACCAACTAATATAATGCTACCCCTACTAGTCTGGAGTGTGAAACACGAGGTACTAGCACACACATTTAAGTGCGACTATTACAAACTGCCCTATTAGGGCACACTTCACCCCAAAAATAAAAAAGTCGATCAACTTAAAATAACCGTTAGATCATTAGAAGAACAGCTGACGTTTAACTCATGTAACACATAACCAATGGCATCATTCCTTTATGTTTGTAACAACAGTCACATTGTCACAATGTATACTTTCCCCACCTGAATACTTTGGTACTGTTGTGGAGTGTAACTTCGAGTACCAACAGGGGCTATGGGAATGAAGCCGTGCAGCTGAGCGCTGTTCTTCATGAGGAATGGGATAGAGTAATGTCCACTCATGGAGGGGCTCAGAAGCACAGCTGCCCTGACGCCCAAGGATTCCATGAATCTTGAGAGGAGGTCCACCCGATTCTGATCAGTTTTCAGAGCCTCTGAGTCTGGGGATTTCCCGTAACCTGCAAGAAGAAATTGTGGAGAAAAAAAGACAGCAGTTATAGAGTGTGTGATCATAACCCAAGACATGACATGTAACAGTCATGATTGATGTGAGGTGAATTACCTGGGGTCACCAACCTCTGTGTAACAACTGAACTGTTTACAACTTAGGAGTTATAGGCTACAAGTATCGAGAGCAGAGCACAAATTTGCAACTCAGCAAGTCAAAAGGTCTAAGCACTGCAAAAACTATGTACAAAATTCACTAAAGTATTGTCTGTGTTTTTACACGTTTGGTGTAAGACACAATTTTTCTATGTGGTAATAAAAAACACATATCATACTCAGTTTGAGAAGGTAAAAGCCATTCTGACTTTAAACCACACGAATGCACTTTCAGCCAATGAAACCCACACCAGCTAAATCAATATAGTGACGAAAAAAATGAAAAAGTGAAATGACACTTTGCCTTTGGCCACAGTGGTTTTTCACACTTTGTAGTTATCTGAAAATAATTAATAATTTTGTAGTTCATCTCTACAGTTGGCGATTAATATTTTTTCATGCCACTGTTTTTGGATCAAACTACATCTTAAACTCTTCCAAAGTGTTTGTTTGTATTTAGTTTGTATTACTCCCCTGATGAATTGGTGAACCATAAAACATAGAGTATTTCAATATCAAATAAGGGTGCATTGCATTTTTAAGTGATCCAATCAAAACTGTGAGCTCTACCTGGCAGGTCCATTGCCAAGGCCTGATATCCATTAGTTGCCAACAGAGCCATCGTACCAAGCTCTTCCCAGGTTTTGGATGTAAAGGCCTGGCCATGCAGAAGAACCACTTGCAGCCTGCACAGACAAACAATAAAAAATTCTGACTTATCCAAAGTCGTTGCAGAGGCAAAGTTCATAGAATATGACAAGGTCGGTCACAATTTCACACTACGGGGTAGCCAAAAAAATGGCATTAGAGGTGTAGCACACTGCTTGCGTTTGTCAGAATCTCAAAATCAATCACCGCCTGGTGTGTTCACTTTCGCACTTGACAAGTTGGAATCGAGTGTTTCAAAGAAGAAAAAAAAGAGCAGATTATGTCCTGAAATTCTTAAAGCAGGCCTCTGCTTGTGTGACGTCACCTGGGCAATATCTGTCGTCCGGCACCGTCAACAGGTAAAGCTTCTCGGAAAAACAGTGGAGGGTCGCCAGGTAGCTGCCCCGTGCGAATAGATACATTGATGGTTGGAAGTGGAGGGGGAGGAGTGGTCATTAGTCCCATCCTTTGTGCTTCAAACGACGGCTCCATGCTGCCCTGGCGGATGGACGGCAGCAGCAGGTACAGCAGTAACGTGGCCAACAACACCAGGCCCAGAACAACAAGACGATTACGCAAGAAATTCATTTGTTCAAGATGATAGATCTGGGGGTGAAAGGGTAGACAATAGATTATCTGAGAACCAAGCACATATCCTCTTCACACACCATTTCTATTTGTTTGACAGTGTTTTAGTAGTTGACACCCCCATGGATCAATTTATGGCACTGTCGTGAAATATCTTTAATTTCCGAATGCAAAACCTACGTCTGTAATTCCAATAGCTTTTACTACCTCTCCATTTAACACACACTTTATGTACACTGATGTAGCCACCTCTTGAGACTTCACAGATTTACTTGATAAATTACATTGTCAAGAGATATATGAATGATGGTAGAAACGATAAAACTGACACTTGATTTGTGAAAATCTGTGCAAAATAGTGCACCGTGAGTGTTCGTTATGAAAAATGACCCAATGTTGGTGTATTTAAACAGATTAGAGTTTTTAAAAAAAATATGTTGAGAAAACAAAACACCTACATCCATCTATGGCCAAGTTAAAAGTTAACCTCGGGGATGAAAAACCAGTTGCGCAAATGGTAAACTGGCCAGTATGATGAGGCCAAAAATCAGCGAGAATGGTGACATTAGCTCGGAGCGACGCTCGTCTGCATGCTAAGTCTCTGCGTGTGGTGCGTTCAGGACGCGCCGCATCACAGGGGAAACATACCTACACAGGTAAATATGGGAAGACGCGTTCACTGACTGGGCGACGAGGCTGCCTGCTGTGTCGTCATGTCTCCTGCATTGCTGGTCGCCTCTGATGGGAAACGCGGCCGAATGCTGAGAGGCTTCTTCGGCTGGTCGCTGCCGTTAGCTAGCTCAACTACTTACACTGAGATTAGGAACCGTGCAGGTAACCCGCTCCTCATCGCCTCACCAACCACACGCTGCCCGCGTATTCAGTTTGCTTTGGGATGGAAGTTTTGTAATCAAATAAAAAAAAAAAAAATCAAGGACCGGACGGAATTTGTCACGCGAGAAAAACTACAAATATTAATAAGTTGTAATGAAAACGTCACATATGTTAAACCTTAAAAGCGCCTGTCTCTTGTCGGATCACATTGCGCGCTGCACACAACAACCGCAAGTAACTTCGTCACTTCCTGCGAAAATACGCAGGAACTTTTTAAAAAAACAATTTTGCAATTAAATAATACCTAAATAAAATCAAACGGCAAGGCATGTGTTTAATACAAACTACACTTTTTTTTATTTGTAGTGCACAACAAATAAAACAGCTTTCACCGTCATTTTAAATGAGTAACTTCTTTATAGCCCCTCCTTGACACGTGACTTCTACCATTTACATTATCCTTTTCTCTTTTCTAGCTTTGAATAATGTCAAATACTTTGAATATCATGGCTCATTTATAACCCTTCATCAACATTGAGGCGCACAGTGGATTTAAATATTTCACCCAGTCATTGCTGCTGGGGGATCCATGTGGCATACTGTATTGCCATGGGAATAAACAGGGAGCAGAATTTAGAGGCACTATACTATACTATAAAAAAATGAATATACGACATAACACAGCTTGCATAATTCAATAATTCATCTTTCTTTAATCTTACTCACATTGCAAGCTCCTGCTGTTTATATTTTACCCTCTTTGTATATTTCTTCTTGTAGTGATTGTCTCTACTATTTTTTTGAGACTAATATTGCTGCTGTACACTGGAATTGTTCTGTGGGAATAATAGAGAAGTATCTTGTCTTATATTAATTACGAGGTCAGATACTGCCACCGTGAGATGATCATGAGCTTCACAGCTGATATTCACAGACTTAAGCTGTTTAGAACTGTGCAGCTGCCCGTTCGTAATTTTGACTGGAACATTAAAAAAAAGGCTTTAGATGGTTAAAGTCAATTATCACCCTTTTCTTTTTAATTCAAACCAAATATAAAATATGCATAGGTAGAAAAACAATCTAGTATCCATCTGAAATGATGAAACCTGGTGAGAATTACAAGGGCACAATTACTACCAATTAAAACCAAAAATGAAGAGAACCAAAACTGAGGCACTTCCAGCAGATGACAGAACTGAGGAACACTCCATAGAAGCACATGAGGTGAGGTGTAGCCTGCAGTTCCCAGAAAATAAGAACACACAGAAATTAAATTAAAATTCCCCTTTTAATAAAGAAATTTTCATATAAAATGTGAATATTTGATTTGATTTTCTTTTACATAAAAAACAAAAGAACCCTGTGCAATTCTTTAATTTTCCAGGTTTGGTTTCAGTCAATAACAAAAATAAATTTTGGCAAATTGGGACACTGAATTAAAACAGTTGAAGAAATTTGTGAGATGAACAAGACAACATCATGTTAAAAACACACATCAATGCATAATGCTTGCAGTTCATTAAGAATTATCCAGCAATCTAGCCAGTTTTGGTGTGATATGTCAATCCTGTCTTTCAAAATGGTGTATCTTCAAATGTTTTTTTGTTTTTTTATGCATGTATTTGGTCAAGTGAGGTATTACAATTATAGAAGCACCCTTTTCTTTTCAGACAAGAATTACAATGTGCAATACAACACAATATAAACGGGAAAACACCAGATTCTATTGTATTGTACTGCGGAATGCCTGACTGGTTTCTGTAGCCAGTACCATAACTCAAGTGTCCACACCGAATAAAGTCACAATAAAGTGCAGAACTATAGTTTGCAGTATAGATAGAAGTTCCTCTGCTATTTGTGTGATTTTCCTTTTTTTCCAGGTAGTGAAATTCTCTGTATCAAACAAATTTTAAGTAGATAAATACTCATTTGCTCGCTGCCATAGAGAATAAATACAAAACCCTGTCTAAACAAAACTGCTCTGCCAACTTCAGCGAGCTACTGCATTTACGTGGCCTAAAATTTTAATGAGGATGTGGCCACAGTAGCTGCTATCAACATATGTGCGCTAGCAGGAAATCAGACAGGAAATTTAGTGCAAGCAAGTCAAACTACACGTTTAGACACACACCTGACCAAGATGGACAGTGGAATTCTGATAGCGAGGTTGATATCACTTTCTGAAATTTAAAAACTATTTATTGTTTGATTAAAATAACACAAACAAACCCCACGATCACTTTTGGAAAAAAAAAAGACATATACACCAATAATAATATATCTGGAACAAGCTAGTAGTAGCCATTCCTGTTGTGATCAGTTGGGCTCAGATTGTGTTTATGTATGTCTCGGAGTGTTGACTCTCCTCTCCCTGTTTTGTAAGAAAAAATGTATAAAAACAAAATATTTGCATTACTTGAATGCTAGGATTCAAAATTGTCTACATACAGATCAGTCATTGATATACTGAAATTTCACAGTGATCTAAATTCAAGGATGTCATTTACATATCGTAAACATGCAAATGGTAACCTTTGTCTTGACTGTTCTGTCCAGCTTTAAGTTTTTATCTACATTATGCACATGAATTTAAAAACCACTGAAAGACATACATTTCATATCAGTGCAAAGCACAGTGCCCAGCAGAAGGCTGAGATGAACACTGCTATAAAAACATCCAATACTGAAATCTGCAAACATAAGAAACCATAAGAGGAGCACTTCATAGCTGTAGACATGATGCTGAACAGAAGCAGGCAGTTCCAGCAATGCTGATTCAGTCAGCCAAAGATAAAGAGTTTTAAAGTCCAACTGAAATCACATTTAGTCATCTCTTTTTTAAGCCACAAACGATGCCCATGTGTTGAAGTCCTCATTCATCGTGTTATTGTAAAAGGAAGAATTAAATGACAAATGCTGTTTGTAAGTGTGACTGTCTGAGAGAGTGATTACAACACTGCTTTATGCAGTTTGACTGGATGTATGGAAACAAGTTCTCCAGGAAGATGGATAAAAAAAGTACTCAATGTTTTTGTTTTTTCTGAGGGAGGACACAGGACATGTAATGCATAGACGAGGCAGATATGGCATTGAGAAAATAACTGCAATGTCAGTTGGCCGTTAAGACTACATTTTTGCCATAATTCATCATCTTCTGGCTTAATGAAATGTTCATATTTTATTCATAAGGCTAAACTGGCTTGATTCAGCAATAACTACAAACTATTGTGTTGTAATGAGCTGGACATTAGCTGTACTTTTCTGCACCTTTTTTGCTTATGCCACAAGTTTAGCAACCATTGCATCCCTCATTTAAAACAAAGTACTAAAAACCTTTAGGATAAGCAGTCTTTTTTCATAAGGCATTCTGTAAAGGGGACATTCCCACAAAGACACTGTAGTCCTGATGGACATAAAGCAACAATACACAGTTTACCCTCACTTGGAGGTCAAGGTCAGCATGGAGTGTAGCAGAGGCCTTGAGGTTTGATTTTGACATTTTGTAATACAAGTTAATGACCAGTTGCTTTACTGCTGGATGGACGTGGCTATCGGAGGAGATCCTGTGTTTTGAGGGCAGTATCACAAGCTTCTACCATCATACTGGGAGAGCTGACCACCTTACGATCGTCCCGAACTGTTAAACCTTCAGTATGACCGCTGCTTGGTGAGTTGTACCACTTATATGTCAAAAAGTCTGCACTCATGTTTCCTGGGCTGGCAGAGGCCGTGAATAGTTTGGGTTTCTCAGCTTCCTCAGTGTAGCAGAGTAAAGAGTATTAGTGGGAGTAAAAGGCAAAGAGGCCAGGTTCCCAGCACAGAGGAGGCTCTATTCTGCCCTTTTTCTTTCTGAGCGCAGGCCTCACCCCGGTACCCACCGTAGCACTGGCACTGGAAGTGTGTGCGGAAAAGAGCCAGCTCTGCTTCGCTAGGCTTGCCCGTAACCTTCAACTGGCCACCCTTACTCGTGATGGTGTGTGATACGGGGCTGAGATGTAGGTACACATCACTGTCTGGTTGACTGCGCAGACAGCGACCGTGTGATTTACACAGCACCTGGCTGCACTGCTCTGCTGCTGTAGATACATTAAGCAGGTATCGGCCCAGCGGTCCCTGAAGATACTTATTGAGTGTGGAGCAGCTGGCCTGGAGAGGAAAAAGAGAAAAGTCAGTCAAAGCTGCGGAGAACGAAGCTATCCAATGAGACAAGCAGTGGAGACCAGGCACTTACATCACTACTTGCATAGGACGTGTCCCCCCAGAAAATAACGCCTGCGACTCCAAGTGCAACACTCTCACCAATGGTGGAGACCAGGTCTTTCTACAAAACATTCACACACACCACAGCAAAGTAAATTTGCAACAGTTCGCGTCAACTCAAAACCTCACGTAAAAATATGGATCCAACATCATTCAGTGATGATCATCTTGTCATCTTCCTCACTAGAAAACAGAATGAGATTTTGGCTAGATCTCAATTTACATGGCAGAGAAAGAGCTGGAGAGTTCCACTGCCTTATATAGGGCCTGAACCTCCACCACAGATCAGCATCTGGCTGGCTGTTTGAGGTACATTGTCATGTTTGAGGTACATTATCATGTTTGAGGTACATTGTCATGTTTGAGGTACATTGTCATGTGACATTTCCTCTGCACAAGGTGATAGGTTGATGTGCTTAACAACGGTGTGAAGGCTTGAAAGAAAAGAAAAAAGACCTCATTCCAAGAAAAAAAAAAGCTTTGCTCTCCAAACCACATAAAATTCATGTTCTGTGTCAAAGTAGTTGTGACAAAAGCAACAGTTTAAAAAAAACTACTGCATACAGTGTACACGCAAATGTTTTAGTGGATAGTATGTACAGTAGGAGCATTATTGTGACTGTCCATCTGTTGATTAATCAATAAACTGATTAGTTGCTGGTATTGGAAAAGTCAGAAAATGGTGGTTTCTTATTGCCCAAAAATGAAATAATCAAACCTATTTTGTCCACAATCCAGAAAATGTTCAAATTCAATAAAACTTATTTACTTTCCTTTACAAAATAGTTGTTGATTGACCTACTAGTTGACAACTAAATGATTAATCAATTAAATATTAGAGCACTAACGAATTACTGGAAGTTAACAGCATATTTAGCTGAAAATATCAGGTCTCTTTCTGTGTATAGAAATAAATGGTTGTACTTTTCTTTTATGCTGCCAATTATTATAATACATTTAGACATCTTATAAAAAAAAAAACATATTGCACAAATACCTGGAAGAAACTGTTTGCATTGAAAAGATTAATAGTCCATTTATCAATTGATGTTTTTTAAATAGTTTTTGTCATGATATGATTGCTAAACATTTTCTGGGTGTAGTGTCAGAAATGTCATGACTGCTGCTCCTCATTTAACTGCATATACAACATACTTGGGCTTGACTGCCGGTCAGACTAATGCAACTGTGACACCTTCCTTTGGAATGAGGCGGCGGTCATTTGTCATTCGTTTAAAGGGTAAGTTAATCATTAATGACGCAATCAGCCAAAAATAATAGCCCATTTCTCAATAATATTATGAGACTCTTCGTGTTCTGTGTAATTGTTACTTAAACCAACTAACCTCAGTCAGGAGGGTCATCTGGCTGATGTATGTGGGCCGAGTGTAGACAAACACCGGACGAGCTAATCCATCCCCGACAGATGCCAGGCGCATTGCCTCCTTCACCCGGTTTCGGACAAACAGGCGCCCATAATTTGTAGACTGTAGCACAGAGCCCATATATATGGATGGGAAGAGTGCCGTGCATTCCATCCACAGCCAGTTAAGTTGATCATTGCGGCCCACTTCCACAGCAGGGCAGCTGCCTGTGTAGTTCTTCAGACCATTCCTGTAGTCATGGTTGTAACAATCTGGAAACAGGTAGAAGCCCCACAGTTGATTGGGCCTCAAACTCTTTGCAAATTTCAGAGTCTCCAGCATGAATTTGCGAGCTGATAACTCAAAATCCTGCTGTGCAACTCTTCCAACTTGTTCCGCACTCCACTTGGGGTTCTTCTTGCTCACCATCTCCCGGGATTTATTTCGATAGATATCTTTAATATCCCAATTTCGGATCCACAACGGACGCCACTCTTCCCAGTCAATGACAGCCAAACCTTTTGCGGCTGGCTCACGTATATATTTCTGCAAACCTTCAGGCATCTTTTCATAGTGCTGCGTGAGGCTGGCAAGCTGTGGAAGTCCTCCATTGACTGCAGTGCCGTCACGCTCATAATAGGGATACAACCCTAGACGCTCCTTGTAGAAAATAGTGAGATTTTGCCGAACAAAGCCCTCATTGGGAGATGCCACAATGTCAAACAGGTCCAAATATAAAGTTACACGATGTCGTGGGGCACACTCCTGTGTTGGGGCGTTCCAGGCAAGGAGAACTGGGTTCTGGGAATATAATGGCCATCTTGTTTGCTTTATATCTGCTGAACATAAGGCCGTCCATGATGTTAACAGAGTCAGAAGCAACCAGGGCAAACGGCCAGCTGTGCTGAATGCAAAGTGGAATACAGCCTCCATGGTCACTGCTCACTTTGCCTCTTCTTTCTCTATAAAAAAAAAGAGCAATCGGTTTAACTACAAGACTTCCATTATCTCCCCAGCTAATTGTGTAGCTTGAATAGATTTACAGTGATGTCAACAATACCAAACATTTGAATAGGTCTCCATGATAATGAAATAGAGTAAAACTGAACATGCGCATTTAGTGTCAGTGAATACCGAATAAACAGCTTTACGCGTGTATAACAAGTCCCTCGGTTGTAAGAGCATCTCATTCAACGGCAGCGCCGATAACGCCAAGACGATACTAGTCACAATAACACCAACCAACTTCCGGTTTCACGCACCGTTATCATCTAGCATCCCGAATCAGCTGCGATACGCCAAACGCGCGTCGCTTCAACGAAACCACAGTAGCGGTTAGCTACAGTGCCGTCACAGTTATACTGCTGCTATTTTACCGTTCTTATTCAAACTTTCCCCTCGTTCAAGCCCAGCCGTCGCCGCCTTCGCCTGCGAAGCTTAGAAGACCCATTGAAAGTAACAGAGTGCTACGCTAGCTGCTCGTATGGGTTCCCCTTTTTCTTTTCTTTTTTTTGCGCGCCCGCCTTACCTGTTCCGATAACACCGCAGACTCGTGCACTCGTCAGCTAGTTCGCCTCTCCACCGGCCTGCCATGTGAGAAACATCAGTCATAGTTCGTTCAGTCCATGTTGATCATTTACAGGCTCCCCAGCTCTGGCTACACTTAGGAAACCATGGCTGGAGGAGCTGATGATGGCTACGAGTTGAGCAACAACAGATCACTGGATTGGCGTCCGGGGCATGGGGGTTACTGATTCTTTGAATGAAACCAAATCTACCTTGTTTCGTTATTTTTTTTCATGTAAAATCGGATTTTGCTTTTATAGTTGTTTTATCTATAACTTCATAGCATATCCGTGACTCCGTTTGACTTGAATTTAATCGACGAATTGGATCACAATGCCTCTCGCCCCTTTACGCATGAAGCCAAATGGTTCGTCCCACTCTGCTGCATTGACATAAGTTTCATTGAAAATGCCAACGACGAACCACGTTTCCCACTCGGTTAAATGTCCCCTGTTGCCTGCAGTGAAGCTGCGTAACCAGTGTTTAATCCCCAAACCTTCACCAGAGAGTAAAATCACCGGAGTAATCCATCATGTGCGTCTTCCTGTTTGTGTTTAATATGTAAAAATATTCAGCAAAATTGAATATGAAACTATATTTATTCAAACCATCCCTCACACAACAACCAATTGAACACCTTTGAGGGCATACATACATTAGCATTTAATCAATGTGCGTGAATTTTTCCTTCTTGTACACATTTTTGTTCGACAATAAATCAGCCATATCATAAAAACCACTGCGTGTTTACCATAGACTATAATGCAACAGCCCTGAAAAAAAGCCTTTATACGTTTTATGTGGAATTTGTACTCAACCTGTTTGAGAGAGTTGTTGACATATTTTAAAGGATTGTTAT
>CAAKHG010019705.1:0-23525 GCA_901007715.1 Dactylopterus volitans
TTGATTCAGGGTTTCTAAAGTTGCTGACTTTCTGAGTCAGACCTCCAGTGTTAGAGGGCATCCCAGTTCCTCCTTTTTTTTTTTTTTTTCGACTTTTTCCGTGTTCAAATAGAACTCGCTATTGTGAACACACACTTTTGCGGAATCCAATAGTCGTCATGTTGGGTTTCCCGAGTTTCCGCCTCCTTGAAAGTAGAAATATAGCAGCGCCGCCATTATTCAGTCTGTTAGGATTTAAAAACACTGCTTGTGCAGCCTGGAAACGGGCCCTCCGAGCATTTCTGCCACTTTCGCATGTTTGATTTGCTCGAATGAAATCATCAAGTGATGAAAACACCCGGTCAAAGAGACCTCATGCGCCAAGGAGGTTTGGCACCGGAGTGCTGCTGTGAATGTTTTTTTTTTTTTTTCTCTCTGAGGAGTCTGAGCGAAAGCATGATGTCTGATGCCGACGCATCCATTATTAACACCGTCGAGGAAGACGGAGGTCTGCCGGCAGGCGCTGAGGCGGCGAGACGGAGACTGACGGCAGAAGAAAGACAGAGCTTTTGACTTTTTATGGCGCAGACACAAAGATCTGCGCGCTCCGGCGTGATAGAACACGCTCGTGGTTTGTTTCAATCTTTCACTAGTTATCTCCTGTCAAGCAGATAAAACAATGAAGACTTCAAAGCCCATAAACGGCTGAGATAATACAGAGCTGGGCGCTCATAGAAAACTGTGTCAGAACTATCCCATAACTCCATTTACTCGCCTTTCATCCAGAACATTCCTGACCTCCACCTTCAGAGGGAATAATTAACCGCCGAGTTAAAAGCCGCTTCATCTCTATTCTTTCATTTCATTTCATCATGATACCGATCGTGTCGTGTGGTGGAGGGAGAAATTATGAATTGTAATAAGGCGCCGTGGTGACGGCGGTGAGGAGGGCAGATTAAAAATGGAGGATTTATTTCAAAGATAGAAGTGAATGGAAGGTGAGCCACCTGTTAACATGACAGGCGGAATTAGCTCGGTTCTCCCTCACCACTCCAGCTGCCACGAATCCGAAATTAGGAGGTTGTTCCTAAAGAATTCAAAGGTCATATTTTCGTCTGACTTTCTCGCTTTGTGTGCTCTGTGTGCGTGTGTGTGTGCGCGTGTGTGTGCGTGCGTGCGTGCGTGAGTGGAGTTCTGTGGCATTTGCTTTTCGAGCAGTGAAATGAGAGTTGTAAGCTAATGTCTTGTGTATTGATTGCTGCTTTCAGGAGCATGAGGACACTCCAACGGCGTCCCTCTTGAATCTGGATCGCACCGACAGTATCATAGAGGTGCCGTACTTATTTTTTCATTTATTTGTTTGTTTGTTTTTTTTGTTTTGTTTTTTTTGTGCACATATGCATCACTGTTGGTGGACTGACCATCAGGGCTGGTGGACTGACCATGGCTCCGGTTTTCCTGCGTGGCTTTTTCTTAGGTCAGCCCGGCGACACAGAGGAGGATCAGGGCCTCGCTGTCCGACCTGGACACTGAGGAGGCCATAGAGAACCTCTCCGTCCGCCAGCTCAAAGAGATTCTAGCCAGGAACTTTGTCAATTACTCCGGCTGCTGCGAGAAGTGGGAGCTGCTGGAGCGAGTGCACCGACTCTACAGAGAAAACGAGCAGAACAGGAAATCCAGTAGGCATTCTTTATCTATTTTTTTTTTTTGGGGGGGGGGTAGTTTTCATGCGTCTAAATTTTCCATTTTGACTTTTTAAAGTCAATGTATGTGATGTTTTTTTCTTCTTCTCTTCTTTTTCTCTCAGTGGAGAATGTGAGCATAACTGCAGGTAAATATCTTTTTTTTCCATATTTTCGTTTTCAGTGGTCCCACCAGTCAATGTCCTCAAAGTCAGATTTCCTAAACTAATACGCTATTATTATTTTTTTTGGCTCATTCTTATCTGTGAAGTGGTTGCATATCCTCCACCTCTCTGCAACAGTGGAGTTGGAGGTAAGATGTTTTTTAATTGAAGAAAGGCCACCTCATCGCACCCCTTCATCTCCCCATCAAAAAAAAAAAGAAAAAAAAAGACACTGCACGTATCCAATAGCATTAAACAGCAAAGGCATGCTGCAGCAATATTTCTGCTCTCGAGCTGTCACATCATCCTGTGTTACTGTCATCATGATGGTCATTACCTCCAGTGTCCCCCGCATTCCGCCCCTCATGTGCGTCGTCTCATTTTCTAATGAAGGGGCCGCCCGTCCTTTCATTAATGCAGGAGCTTGTGATGAGCCATCATATTAGTTCAGCGGCAGCGCGTCTCCATCAGGTGTAATTACACTGTCATGTTTCCTGGAGGTGCTCTTGTAGACGTAAAGAGCTTGAGGGTCAGATTAAGGCACTTAATAGTCGGATGTGTATGAGCACCGGGAGACGAATGTAGGCCACACAGCCGACGAGCCAGCAATCAGCATTTATTATTGTTGTTGTTGTACTTTTTTTTTTAATTCATTTATTTATTTTTTTGTAGCTTTTCACTTGCTTGTGTTGAAGAGTTTTTGCGCAACTACCAGTTCTGCTCGACACACTGCACTTGGCTTTGGCCTGGCTCAGTGGTTATCGCAACGGATCAGGTGGCCGCCATCGTCAGACGGGAGATTTTTTTTTTTTTAATTACCATTGTTTTCGTCGCACAAAAGTCTTAACTGAGGTTCAGCTTTGATGGCGCTAGCTGTCACTAAGTGATCACCAATTGAAATAATGAGCTCCGCCGGGGAGGTTATGCTCTCATCTGCATGTGCTGCTTTTTTGCGTATCCGGAGGCTGGTTTTCACCGAGGGGTGGCGCACGTTGCAAGAGAGGAGCTGTTTCATTTTGGGGCAAACCTGTTCTAAAGAAAATGGAAAAAGAGCCTTCGTGGGGGAAAGAAAAAAAAAAAAAAGAATTGTCCTTGGTGGACATGTGTACTCTACAGAGTGCACTTACCGTTTGATTTATGGGCTACAAGTTACCTCGGCTTCTTATCCGGGCCTGGACACTTTGCTGCGCCGTCATGTTTCATTTTCATTTGACAGCAAATGTGACACTCCCACCTCATATATTCCATATTACCTGCATATGCATTGGTGTATTGGTGTTGTTTTGTTTTTTTTCTTTCTCTTCTGGCAAATATCTTAAAATGAACTTGAAATTTAATAGGCTTGGCCGACGCTAACAAAAGCATGGATGTTATTGGCTGCCCACCAGAGAGGAGCTTTATTTCATTCTCAGCCTGCTGGAGCTTCAAGACCTCACAACATCGCTGCCTCCATATGGTAAATTAATGGCCGCTGCAAAAAAAAAAAACCTTTTTTTTTTTTTTATCCTTTCATCCACAGATGGCGTAAAAGCTCAGCTGGCCTCCGACGAAAACCTGTGCCGGATCTGCATGGACGCCATCATTGACTGCGTGCTGCTGGAATGTGGTCACATGGTGACCTGCACCAAGTGTGGGAAGAGGATGAGCGAGTGCCCCATCTGCAGGCAGTACGTGGTCCGGGCCGTGCACGTCTTCAAGTCCTAAAACTCTTTTTTTTTTTGCGTGCCGGAGCGGCCTGCAGGCGTGCGCACGGCTCGAGCCCTGAGGATGAACTGCTGTGCATGACGTCTCCCAGGATCTAATGCTGCAGCAGGCAACTTCCTGGTCTTCAAAACCAGACTGTTGCCTCTGGCCTACCACGGTTTGCCCCGCCCACTCCCCCTCCCCCCCTCCTCCACCTCATCCACCCACATCCCTTTCCCAACTAACTCATGTTTCAGTCCCTCCTCCCCCTGGTAGGCCGTCATCAGCTGCATCAGGACGCTCACTCTTTCTCTCTTTGGTCACACAGCGAGACCCCCCCCCACCCCCCGCCCCCCGCCATCACCTCAGCTCTCGATTCTCTCCGTCGGTTTTAGAGATTCGGATTTGTCTGGCGAGAGGAGGCCGTTTCTCCGCGGGCCCTCGAGGGGGTTCTGTCCCGCGCGGCGAAGAGAAGCAGTCTGGGTGTCGATAAAAAGATGGCAGGGTTAGAGTCAATATGGTTTACACAGTCATGGCACATGACACCGTGTTATCTCCCTCAGTGTTCTTTAGGATGTGCAATATCAATCTTAAAAAAAAAAAAAGAGAGAGAGAGAGACTATGAAGTGTTTTTAGAAAATGTCTATTCATTCATCTATCACGCACACACACACACACACAGTTGTCTAACAAACAGGAGGGTGTAAGATGCCAAATAACATGCCTTCAGTCAATATTTGGTTACACGGTATATGCATCTCATAACCAGCAAGCTTGGTGTGATAGTTTACTCTTTCCTTTCCATGGTTCCGCTGTTAGGTTTGGAGACTTGTCGCGTTTTACTTCTCTTGGTTTGTGCCTCCCCTTCTGCTCCGTCCTCCCGCCCGTGAACCTGCTGGGAATCGATCCCAGCGGCGAGGAGGCCCCCGCCGGAGGAGCGGCGAGCGAGGGACACGCCGGCGTATCATGCGCCAACGTCCAGTCAGCGCCCGCAAGTGGCCACAAGAGGCGTGGCGCGCCGCCGGCTATGATCTGACACGACCAACCCGTCGGCCCTCCCCGATTTCTTTTGTCTACGGTGTGAACGCACCTAATGGGAGGTGAAAACGCTCGACGTCCATACATTCCTGTCACATTGTTCCGTGTTGTGAAATGAAAACTGTCGTCATGGCGCCGTCGTCACATGCAGCAGGAGGCGCTAACCCGAGAGTGGGCCGATGATGCCGCAGAGAAAAACACGTCGACTTCACTACATTAGCTGAGGTTGCTGTAAAATTGGCGGCCCCAAGGCACCCGTGCGTCATTTGAAGTCTTCACGTCTCCACTTTGCCTCCTCTGTTCACGCCTCGGGTGGGCGGGGCTAACACTGCGATCGGTTGGAAACGTGGGAAACTTTGGGATGGTTAATATGCATCGATACTGAGTAGCGATTGGAAGACTCGATTCCTTTCACTGACTCGAGGGTGTACGAGTCACTCGCCAAAGAGAGTCAGCTTTCCGGGCCAGTTGATCCGCCGAGTCAGTCACTGCTGATTGGCCAGCAGGCCCCAGCACCCGCTGGGCTCGCACAGTCCGCCGCCAGAGCCGGCTCGCTTCCACTTGCAATGGGACAAAATGATTTAATTTCGCTAGGAGACACGAGTCACTTTGTGCAGAATCGCGGCGCTCAGACAACGTGTCCGCCTTTGACTGCCGCTCCTTGTTCAGTGATTTTGTGCAGGGAAAACGGCGCCTTTGTGCTCGCGGCGCACCAGGAAGTTGGAATGCCACAGTTTGGCCGCCGTGGTCAAAGCCTGGCGCGGCGGTGGGGTTTCACTCAGAATCACTCGCTTTGTTTCAGGGTGGCCAAGGAGTATCGGCCGGGTTCGTGAGACAGTGAGAGGGCGGCTCAGTCAGCCTCGCTGGGACCGTCAGCCCTGGGCAGTGGGCGGGGCTCCAGCCTGGGAGAGTGACCACAAAAACACTAGCTAGTCGCAGGTGGGAGGGATGACTGATGGCGCTTTTCCACTACATGGTACCGACCCTCCTACCCTACTATATTCTATTCTTTGGTATCTGCCACTTTTCTGGAGGTCCAGTAGAAGATAGTGCCGCCTCTGTGTAACTGGTCGTCATAGCGATGTTGCGCGAAACTGCTGTGATGTCATCTCCAACGCGACGTTTGTTTTCACAGCTTGAGGTTGCCACTTTTGAAAGTAAAAAATTTAATTAATTGCTTAAAAATAGCTGGCACAGGTTCAGACTGTTCAAGGTATGGGGTATTCATGATGCAATGGCACTTTGACGATTCTCTCTGACCAATCAGCGGTCTGCAGCGTTTCCACGACACCCTTTAGTACCCCATTGTACGTCCGCAGCCTTATTTGGAACCCTAGGAGAGCAGGTACCAAACAACAGAAAAAAAGGCGGGCGGAGTAGAACCGGTCCCATGTAGTGGAAAGGCTCCATAAAAGAACACGTCAGTGAAGAGAAGGACTCCTCACTCCCGAGTCAGTAGCAAGAGTCGGCCTTTTCAAGCGAGTGACCTGTGACTCGCACGTCACTAGTGCAGAAAAAGCAAATGCTAAACATGAGAGGAAACGGGACGAGGCCTTTGCGACTGCCGTTTCCGTCAAATGTACAGCCACAGTTAACAGTATTGTCAACAGTCATCAAAACAGGAAGCAAAGTGAAACGCCATAGCTGAGTGCTCGTGAACGCAGCGTGAGGGCGACGGAGGAAAGGAAGCGTTAGCAAGGAGGATGTACAGAGATGAGAAAAGGGCAGAGTTTTTTTTGTCCTGGTTGATTCTCAACTTTGAGGCCAAAAAAAAAAAAAGGGGGGTTCTAAGTCGCGCCCTTACCGGCTTTCACCCACTTTTAATGGCGGCTGCCCTCGCTGTCTTTATCCAAAGAAGGTGGCTGAAAACTACAGACCAAATTCGTCATTAAGGTAGCACTAGACGGGTGGTCTTTGCTCCACCTCGTCGTTATGTAGTCAAATCTTTCCGGCTGGTGCTGGTTCCCGTGTAGCCACCGGTTTGTTGTCCGGCTGCTGGCTAGCTTAACGCGCCAGCGTCGCGTCCAGGAGCACGCGGCGGTGTGGTTTCTCCTGCCCGGTGGGCGGTATGCAACGTTTACCACATAACGATGGGAGTCTGAGCAAAACCCTGTCCGCTCTCTTTGTTTTCATCTTGACGCGTCCAACTATTTTTTTCCATATTATTTTTTTTTTTTAAGTTTTATTCCTCTTTAATTTAAAAAAAAAAAAAAAAAAAAAACTTCCACCAAGCAATACCATTTGTGTTGTTTCATTTTACATGTCCAGTTTCGGGTAGGTGACAGGTGCTACTTCCTCCGTTCTTGAGTTGGACATCAACGCAGCGCGGCCCCTGCCGCAACGTTGCAAAGGCGCTCTTCCAAATACCCAAAATGCAGCGAGAGGTAGAGGAAGCCCGGTTTACTTTTAACCTGTTATGCAAATTACCTTGTTTTCTTGTCATGAGATTCCATTTTACTCAGATGTCACTAAAGTATCTGTGTGTACAGTATGCCTGTGGTACGTTTTAAAAAAAAAAGAGAAAAAAAAGCTGACTCGCTGTTACTGTAAGTGAATTGCATAGATAGCTTATATTGTTGTTTACCGATAAGTTATTAAATGTATATTTTTCCATTTACCTGGGAGATGACGTAACTCGAAATTCTACGACGGAGGCTGAAACAAAAAATTAAAAAAAAAAAAAAACATATACACCCGTTTTTCAGAATGTATCCCTGCTGGTTTTGGTCAGGTGAGACCCTCAGTCCACTGATCGTGTCACTCTCTCGCCATTAAAGTTGCATCATGGTCCTTTGCTTTCCAGCACCTTTGTCGTCGTGTGCTTAAGATCCCAAACTGACACTGACACCATGCACTGTAACCAACATTGTACGCCTGTTTGTCGATGCTGCTGTTTCTCAAAAGATGTCATTCATGGGCAGCTACAGTACTATCAGAGTAAGAGGGTATCATGGGCACTCATAATCCTGGATCTTTATATTTTAGAATGTTGAACCTTTTTATTTTGGTAAACAAAAAGAGAAAAATGATTTACTAGATTCAATAAAATTCAGTCCAACAAAGCAACGTTAAACCCTGCTCTTCCTTTTTTTGTAAATCGGTGCTTCCTAACGTTAGACGCCTAACGTTTTTTTTTTTTTTTGCGCCTTTCAGGCAGCACAGTGTCTGGAACGCGGCAAGTTTTACACAAGCAAATAATCCAGAACTTCATCATTCCAGTATGACGATGCAGTGTAATCCAACTTCAAAGAAAGTTCACACACAAAAAAAACAAAACAAAAAAAAACAGCTAAAAGTCACACGGCTTTTTGTTTAAAAGGACTTTAATATCTCAAAGGTTGACCTAACTTTTCCTAGAGACTTTACATGTACAATATGTACAAATACAACATTTACAGTAATGTACTAAAATAGATCACAGGGACATGGTGGTTTGATAAAAACAAACTAAATATCAATGTAAACCCTTCCACTGAATTGTAACATGGAATGATATTCAAAAGTTCAAAAGACTGAATTTTCAAAAAGTTCTGCTTTTAATATATAAAGAAAATGCAAACCTATCAAAATATTAAAACAGTCAATTCTTTTTTCTAGGCAAGTTTCCGTAGCAAAATGACCTTAAATATAATGGCGTAGAATGAGAGTCATTTACAAGTCTCACAACTGTAACTTTTAAGAAAATGAGGATAAAGAAAACGAGTGATAAACGTGTAATTCGGCGGAGTCTCTGAAGAGGAGTAAAGAATGAACCAAATCCCCAGAAAGCATTTTCACAAAGCTTTGCAGCTTCAACTGGAACAGAGTAAATAATACAAATTACAGTATTGGGCAGCCTTTTTTTTTTTTTTTTTATCCCCCCCTCCAGACGGCCATACTGACCTAGATAATGGACAGTCTAATCTAAACAATCTGGTCATTCACCTCGAGAGTCAGAAGCACAACGATGGACGTTTTTAAGGGGAGGGGGGGGGGGTGTTTTGGTTTCCTCTGGAGGATACTGCAGCCCTATATCACCCATGTGTGTTCTACCCCGTACAAAATAGTCCAGTGTATTTCCTAAGTTTCTTAACCTTGTGCTCAGTCTGGACATCGATACCCAAAAACGTAGCGAGAACAATCACGTCGCCCCTGCGGCTGTGGCACACGTGTGGAAGAAGACGTTGCCATCTTAAAGATTTTCTGCAAATTCCATACATTTCTTTCCTGGACCTTCTCGATTCTTTACCTCTTGCTCAATTTTCTCTCTTTTCTTTCCCCCCCTCTAAATAATACGTATCAGATAACGATAGGAGTAAACAGACGATTACATTGTTTAACAGTTACTTTTGACCTGTGTAAACATATTTACGTTTTTTTTTTGTTTGTTTTGTTTTGTTTTTTTGCTGCATGCAGTGCTAAAACACTTGCGTTCACGAAGCACACGTACATGATGGCGAATGACGAGACACCTTTGTATGCAGGTATGTCTTAATATAACGCATTAAAGTAGAAGCTGTTAGTACTGAACATTTAGTGTTGTAAAAATAAGCTTTTATACACCGTATAGTGTATGTGTGAATACATTCATGTATTCATAGTAACTTTTAACAGTGCAAATAACTAGAGATATCTAATATCTCACTCTCATAGCAACATTGTTTGTCATCTAAAAGAAAACAAATGTACCTTTGTCCAATCAGAAACAGAGCACTGGCACATATAATTATACATATATATATATATTTGTGTATATATATATATATATATATATATGAACAAAAACAAACAGCCATACAAACACAAGCTACCGTCCTACAGTTTGGCAACAAATCTTTAGACCTTTGCTTCTCAAAAATTAAGAGCTTAACAATAATGCTGATTGATTATCAATTTCAATAGTGTGATACTGTACATACACGGGTGCATTTCAACGCTGCACGTAAAATGTATGAAACACTTTCTGATACAAAAATATTACTCTATAATGCAATAAAGCTCGCATTGGAACAAAAAAAAAGTCTATGAACACCAAAAGATAACCAATATGTAAACAGTCAATATAAACAAATAAATAACTTATAAAAAAGGTGCAAAGATTTCTGGGGGTAGGGGAGGGGGCATTTTGCAAAATTGTGGGGGCGGGGGGGGGCAACACTTTCACTTTTACATTCTGCAGCTTCCCTTTATATCATAATTACAGTAACTCTCACGCGCGCGCGCACACACACACACACCCAGGGACCGCGTGTGTGTGCTCAGCGGCCTGCAGATGTTCGTGAAACGCAGCTCCACAGTCGTCTGCTGCCTCCATGTGGACAGCAGTCGTACCGCCCCTCGAGTGTCGCGCTGCTCCTCCACCGGTTGGTTTTTTTTTTTCCTTCTCGCTCCTAGCTGATCTTCTGCAGCAGTTTCTCCTCTATCAGTTCGAACTGCACGCTCACCGACATCTCGGCGATGAACTGCTCGCAGCCTTCCTTGGTCACCTGCTTGCAGTAGCGCAGGTCGATGTGGCAGATGCTTCCGCAGCGTTTGAAATAGGTCAGTGACTGGTCCGTGACCCTGTTGCAGACTGCAAGGAGGAAATTGGGTTGGAAGAAGGGGGGAAAAAAAAAAAAAAAAAAAACAGAGAAAAGAGCAAATGAAGCGTAAGAGGTCACCTGCGCTGACATAAGCCACCACGCGCGGATTAATCCAGCGTTTACGGGACGTGAAACCCAAAAGGCCCTGATTATGGAGAGCAGCGTTTCAGGATGAGTGCGGAGGCGTTTGAAAGCGTCTGTAAGTTCAGACGCGTTCGCCTTTCAGCATCTCCGAATGTAAACAAGCACAGATGATTACTCTGAGCGCGCTTCCCAAAAGTGTGAAATGCTGTTTTCCCCGTAATTTGGTCTATGCGTGTGGTTTTATGAGTTTTAATCCATTAATACAGACTGAAAAGCAATTAACTGAAAAGATTAGAATGCAGTAAACTGATATCCAAAAGAAAAGAAAAAAAATTATAGCATGTACAAAAGTTTGGCCACCCTGCATCATTAGTGCTTAGTAACACCAATTAATAACAGCCTCTGGCAGATATCACAGATAGCAAATTTTTCTTGTGGCGAGCTAAAAGTCTTTCGGTCTTATATGTGGGATTTTCTCCCAAAATTCCTGCAGACGATCCCGCTCCAAACGTACCCTCAGCTCGTCACGAGCTTGCGTCTGATGACATCATCCATGGAAGGTCTGATGGTTCATTTTGGATCAGCAGGTGCAGCAACAGTCTACAAACGTTTGTGGCCTTCATCAATATTTTCTTGATTCCTGTTTTTATGCGTCAGTAAGACCAAAATTTGAAAATGCTCCATTCCACATCTACGGCTGAATGGGAAAAAGATCCCACCTGGAGTTTTTGCTGCGGAATGTGAATATACTTCGCGGGGGGGAAAAAATGTTCTTTAATTATCAATTTCATATTTTCGACTGTTTGCAATCACTAAGGCAATTAGGTTGAATGTGCCAAAACATTTATCGATAAATTACACACACCTTAACACACAAGCGCGCGCGCACACACAGCTGAATCATGGCGACTAATATCGGACTACAAACCCCGCCAACGATGGCTGCTGAGCGCTGGCGCGTTTCATAGTGTGGATTTCTAAACGGTCGGGCAGCCTTTTTTTTGCGTTTGAGTACATCTTCAAATCAAACCAGTTCTTTATTTATTCCACTCTGCCACACACTCTCTCAAGCAACTGTGTTTGTGGCAGCCGGTTTTTCTTCCCATTCCGCACGCTTCTCTGTGATTGACGAAAGGACCAAAGTTTTTTTACCTCGCAAAACTTCATTGAACAAAGTCTCAATGTCCGCAGAGCATAAAGTCTGGTTTCTTCTTGGCTCCCTTTTTGCTGCCATTTTCTTATTTCATTTTCTTTTCTTGTTGGGCTCTCCCTGTACCTGTGTGGGTTTTGCACGCAGCTCTCGGGGCTGCTGCACTTGATGCGGGTGTGTTGGGGCGTCTCCCTGCGTTAATGACCGATGTAGGGTTAATAGGAACTTGTCAACATATTCACGTGGGTAAGAACAGATGTGGCTGTTTAAACACGTTTTATGGGGCCAATGTAGGATCTTGTTTTCCTCTCGCTGGTTTGGGTAAGAACAAAAAGAGAAAAATATGAAAACATTCATGCATGAGGCCCTTTGTAGATGAAATCCCCTTTTCAACTTCAGCTTCCAGATTTCTGCTGGTATTTAGTGGAATCCTTTCTTCTTTTTACTTGTGCATTGATGTCTCTGCCACTAGCTGCAACACAGACTCAAAGAAAGATGGATCCACTCTTTCGCTTGCAAAGGGCTGTTTTCATGAAATTTGGCAGTTTTTTTTTTCTCAAAACATAACTGCTCGCTGAGGCCAAAAGGCTCCATTTCAAGTTTGTCAGTCAGCAGAACTTCTTTCAAAATTGCGTCGGGATTGTTTAGATGTTCGACTGTATAGCAATGGACGATGAAATTTGCGGTGAGGATGCAGGGAAGGTTTTTCTTTAGATGACAGTGCAAACACTCGCGCCATAAATCTAGAGGTCTGGGACTCAGTAAAATGCACGCTAATCAGCCGTAGCAGTAAAACCACTGAATGTTAACCAAAGGATACAATGAAACAGCCCTGCAATTAATTCTCCCTTCAAGAGTTTCACGTTGATCTAGAATCTGTTCAAGAGAGGTGACATATTTTAATGATCGTTAGCGTGAGCGTAATTTGTGGTGCTGTTGAACCGCGCTGGATTATACCGAGGGGTGTCCCTAATATTTGGGTCGTGTCATTCATATGCATTGGGGTCACAAAAATATTAGGGTCACCTCTGAGTACGACCCAGTGCCGTTCATATGCATCACAAAGTGCAGTCCCAATAACAACCAGTAAAATATGTAAACACCTCTCTCAAGTAGATCTCCCCGTGAAGGAAGAATTTGTTGCATTATATTCTATTGTAAACATGCAGTGGTCATAATGTCACGGCTGACTGCTGTACGCACAAGCTTAAATCTCTTGGGGTGCCCAAGTATTTGTGTATGTCACAATCACGTTTTATATATTTTTTGATTTATGAAACAAGAAGTAACCGATATCTGCTTTTAATATTGTGATGTTTTGTTTTGGGTTGTTTTTTTTTTTTACAGTATTTATATGTTCTTATTTCCCAGGGGTGCCCAAATATTTGCATGCCACTGTATGCAATATATATTAGAAATAAGTTTCAAGTGAGAGATGCAACAGTGCTTGTGTGGTCCTATTACTTGAGGATGGAATCATGATGATTGTTGATATATGAATTCATTTGGGGTAATCCGCTCTTAAAACAACAAAATTACCATAACTCATTAAACGCATCTAATTTCGGTCGCAGGAGGATTAACGGCCAACAAAGGAAAGGCTCCCACCTGACAGGTTGACGTCGGTGAGGGAGTCCCTGGTGGTCGTCCCGGCGGCAGTCAGGATGTTGACAGACTGGTCGGTGACGTGGTTGCAGTAGCTGAGGTCCAGCTTGGATAAGGAGGGCATGTAGCGGATGATGAGGCGCAGCGACGCGTCCGTGATGTCCAAACCCGCCAGGCGCAGGTCCTCCACGTTCCGCAGCTTGCACCTGTTGTCTAACTGACCTTTGAAGAGTTTCAAAAACAGGGGAAGAGGGTTTTGTAGTTCTGCGACTACTTTCATAACTAAAAGGATAAGTCTCTTAAAATCAGGTGTGTTTTTGTTCGTCGACAGATCTCAAAGGACGATGCACTGATCCCGCTAATCGTGATCGCAAGCAGAGCCAAAACCCGAGTTTATGAGCCACAGACGTCCGCTGGCGTCAAAACACTCAGGTTTTTCTGTATTTTCCATCATGCTCAGCTATTGTTACAATATCAGGTGTTCATATGCACTGTGAGCAAAGTTCTTGTTGAGTTTTTTTGTTTGGCCAATTACTTTCTGACAGTTTCACCTAATATACATATGCCATGAAGCTATCAACATGTTCAGATTTGAAAGGACACAAGTGCCATTGAAATGATGGGTATGCTAACTAATGCTAACCTTTATTTTGGTTTCATAGCTTCATTAGCACGCCAGCCATACTAGGTCATGTATGTCATGCACTGTATGATGTCATCTGACACCACTGTTGCAGCTCTCCAACAACTACTTATACTTCATAAATTCTTGACATCAAAGGAGACTAGATTGTTTTCTGCTTTTTATGCTTTAAAAATATTCAACTTTTTTTAAGTATGGGCACTTAGGACATTGCTTTGTTTTGTTTTTTTAATCTCCTTTTTGCATTGCTTCAGGATTTAAGCATTCATGTTGGTACAGATGAACTTGCCCTGTCTTTAGAAAATTACTTAAAAACTTTTCAGAATTTCATGAGCTTTGTCAGCAATAAGAAATCCAAAAAAAATTGCTAATAGTATTTTTTTTTTTGTATTTTTTTTTTTTAGTGCTTATCAGCTGAAGAAATTACATCTCGGAATCGACATCTAACAACTGTGGGACAATCCCATCACTTGATGTGCACTCATCATCGATACCAGACGACAAATCAGATGAGGAACCACAGTGCAGCTATGCCCTGATTTAGCATGGATGGTTTAGCTTCAATGATTTCGCATCAAGGCTTTAGCAGCAACACTTTGGAACCGCTCGTGGTGTTTACACAGAACAAGAGGATGGGGGACTGGTACCTGGCCTGTTATCTGTAGGAGGTGACAGCAGGTCCCTCATTTGAGCATCTTTCAGTCCCTCGACCCACTGAACATCCAGAGTTCTTAGGAGAGGACAGCTGGAGGTGCAAAGTGCAGAAACCGCCACCCACGAGCATCCTGACAACTGCAGCACACGCAGACCTGCAGACACGGCACCATCACACAGTCCATGATAATATGCTGATTTTCTAAAAAAAAAAACTCCCTTGTAAATGTTGCAACATCTCTTGTCCACAAATGCCGATATGACAAACTAAATGTGCTCTAAATCTATCTCGCATTCGGTCTCTATTGAAGTAATATGGCCTATTTCTGCTTTTATGTCTCCAGAGTGTCAGTTAGTCAGTGAAGACACAACATAAACCAACACAGATGCCATAAGCATCGCATCTAATTAAATGAATGATCCAGCAGAGAGACGAGTAACTAACAAAGAAACACATCTACATTCAGGAGCCCCTGGGATACAATTATCCATCTGGAGTTGCCTTATGGGAGCATGTTACTGAAACACTTTGTTCATATTCAAAAAGTTCCTCAAAGATAGTAGTTAAACTCTTATGAGCTCTACATGCTGCGTGAACACATGAATACCAGAAACAAAAATCTAACCTACACTGGGTGAAATTTTCGGCTTTTCACAAAAGGTAAATATGCTGACAGGAAAATAATTTTGCTCAAAGTTTAATGCTCCCTTTGATTTTACATAATATGGGTTCAATATTGCTAAATTATGCATGGGCTCAATGACAATGTTATATGGTTTCAAGGTGAGAAACTGGAATTTTCCTTGATTCCCTCCATTTTGTATAATATAAAAAGAGTTAATCCCCTCAACCCAAATTATTATTAGAATAATGAGATTAAACCAATTTCAAAACTAGGACATTCTATAGAGCGCATATCTCTGCCATGGTCCATGCACCCCCAAATTTACTGACTTATCCCTTCACCCATGTTCCACAAGGTGCCAGACGAGCACAAATCACCACTAATGCCAATGTTACTCTTTTTTTTTTTTTTGGCACCATGTTTAAAATATCATTCCTGAATTTCAAAGGGTTTTTTCCTTTGGCCAATGCGACGCTCGTTGAAATACGGCCCAATTGCGTTGGTGTAATCCTGCTGATAAGATTACCAGAGGGGGGTGACCTCTATCACAAAGGGCTAAGAGACACTCTCCTCCTCCTATCATGCATCTCCAGCTTGTTTTCCTCTCTACTGGCCCTGGTGTTTTTAGTGAAGAATATCAAAAAAAATCATTGCCAGCAAGAGTGCTCTCACATGCTCAAAAAGATGCAGCTCGCCTTACTGATCGGGCAGTTTACCTGGCAGTCTGTTGATGAGCCAGCTGAGCTGTTTCTTCGAGATGTTGGTCCAGCTGAGGTCCAGAGCGACCGGCTGCCTCCGGATGATCCCGCTCAGCATGAGCGGGGTGATGGACTTGCAGCGGTTGAGGTTGATGTGCTTCCAGAGCCTCTTGTCGCAGCACCTGGCGAGACACACGGACACTTTCAGAGCGCCGCCGTGCCGCCGGGGCGCGCGCAACGTCTTGACCGGCGCGCGACTCGTACTCACCACCTGTTCCAGGTCCTGCACACGCGCATGCAGACGCAGAGATCTCTGTGGGTCAGGTGCCCGAAAACCGTCATCCACGTCTCTCGCCGCATCACGTGGGCTTCGCCGTTGTTCAGCGACAGTCTGTCGGGAGGCGGGCTGATGGGAGGCGGCCGGATTACGTGCCGCTCCATTTGGATGCATTTTGGCGGCGACCGGCAGGGGAGCGGGCGGGGACATATTGGAGTGAGTGGGGTGATTGGCGCGATTGGCGTGACCGGCGCGCTTCTGTTCCAGCCCAGCGGCGAGTAGCTGCGCAGCGTCCCGTTGACTTCCCGCCCTCTGTGCCGCAGCCAGTCCCCCAGGTCGCTGCTGCCGTTATTTAGAGGCCATCTGGGATTCGACTCATCTACTTCGCTCTCGGGCTCGGCTTTTACTGGCCTGTGGTTCTGACCGGCCGGGCTCTCCTCCGTTTTCACTGCTCTTCTGTTTTGATTGGTCACACCTTCCTCTGTTTTGAGGGCCCTGCGGCTCTGATTAGTGGCCGAGTCGTCCGTTTTCAGTGGTTTGCGGTTCGGATTGGCCACACAGTCCTCAGTCTTCACTGGTCGTCGATTGTGATTCGCCGGGCCGTCCTCCACCTTCACGGAACTGTGGTTCTGGTTGTTGGGACCGTCCTCGGTCTTGGGGATCTCCTGGCTGACCTCTTTGCCCTGCTCCTTGCTGGGTAGGCGTCTGCGTTGATGGCGAGCCTTCAGCTGAGCCGAGCTCCTCTCCTGGCCATCTCCCGATTCGCCGCTGGGTCCTGCTCTGGGAGAGCTGGAGAAGGTTTGGTCGCCCTCTCTGGCTGCAGACGTTCTCAGCAGTGGGCTTAAAAGGACCTTGGCTTTGTCATCTGCACCGCCATCTCTCTTTTTTGTCAAAGCATCCTCTTCTTCTTCCTCCTCATCATCCTCTTGGTCATCATCGTCATCATCGTCGTCATCGTCATCGTCGTCGTCGTCAGCATCATCGTCGTCGTCATCGTCGTCGTCGTCATCGTCGTCGTCGTCATCATCGTCGTCGTCGTACTCCTTTTTCTCCTTTAAATGAATCCTGTCCAAGGAGAATACATTTTCTTCAGTATCATCTTGGTCATCTGCTTCATCATCGTGATCATTCTCTGTCTTGATTGGACGTAACAGCTTTGGAGTCAAGGAATCTTCAAGCTTTGAAAGCTTCTTCTAAAGGAGAACAGATGGAACATAATCATTCTCAGTGTAAATATTAGAGTGATACTATATTTATCGTTTCAATTTCACTGTATTGTGCAGTAAAGATGATGATGTATTTTAACCAAATAAATTATCTTAATTCAATGTACTGATTGTTTCTACAGGGGCAGTGCCGATTTAATGTAACGGTATAAAAGTTTGCAGCAAATTTGTTGTCCCTGGGCTGTGAAATTAAAAAAAAAAGAAACATATTTCGACAATCAGCACAACACATGAGGGCAATCATTGACAGTGACAAGTTACTGCTGATTTTAACTAAAGCTTGAGAATTGTTTTGACGACTGCAACACTTTCTGACTTTCCTTCGAAGCTCTTAAAATTATTCAGACTGATAAATCAAGCAAATATGAACAATTTGCTCTGACAAGGTGACCCTGCCTGCATATCGGGCACAGCGATCCAAGGCCTCTAATTACACTGTGTACACTAACTATTAAGTAAATAGTTATTTGACCTTAAGGGTTGTGATGCACTCTTCACTAAGTAAAAACATTCACCTTCTATCATCTGTTCATTGCACACGATGCATGTGTTTCAGGATGTACACGATAAAAAAAGGCGCTGACTGATATGTTAAAGCGCACGCAATCATTTTCACAAGTTTCCCCGAAATCCTTGAAACCTCCTTGAACATTCTATTTAACATAATATACAGCATTTTAAAAGCAAGTGTTCAAAGGAACTCTAATCCCACTAATTGAAATCGCTACGAAGATCGCAAACAGACGACGGTCGTACCTTCTTTTTCATAACGACAGGCTCATCGTTGGTGTCAAAAAGTTTCCTCTTTTTCCTCAGCGGGTTGTCCTCGAGTCTCGGCCGGGGCGGCCCATCCAGGGACAGCAAAGGGGGACGTTTCTTTGGAGGCTCTTCATCTTTTCTCTTTGGCATCTCATCTCTCTCCACCTTTCTCTTCACGGCAGACGCGGCGGTCAGAGCAGTGGCGGTCAGAGCGGTGGCGGTCAGAGCGGTGGCGGTCAGAGCGGTGGCGGTCAGAGCGGTGGCGGTCAGAGCAGCGACGGCTGCTGCGGTCACCATGGGGGGTTCGGGCTCCTCTTTCGCATCCCGGTTGAGCCGCGGCTCTTTCAGCAGGGAGCCGGGCAGGTTTGAGGCGTACTTAAATCCTGGCCCCCTTTTTTGCTTTGAGGCCAAAAGGTTGGAAAACAGACCACAGACAACTTTATTTTTCTTGTCCTGAAATTACGAGACACTGACAACAGCTCAAGTATTCATATTTATAGAAGTCCATACAGATGCTTACTTTCCCCGTTTTCCCGGCATGGTTGCACTTGGGACATTCCCAGCAGTTTGGCAACTCATCATTAACTACTCCGCTTGAGTCTTTTACCTGGACAGAAAGGCCACATACTGAATAATGAAAGGAAACAAACAATAACTTGATCATTCTAAGGACATGATTCGGCAAATCTCGAGATCTTCCGTACAAACAAATGAGAAGTTTACCTTCAGACAATTGGGATGAACAATCTCATTGCAGATGGAGCACTCCATCAGCATGAGGTTAAACTTCTCCTCCTCATCCTCAACGGTGTCCTCCTTCCCCGCCTCCCCACAGATGAGACACACCGCCGTGTGAGGCAGTACCGGCTGGAGAGGAAAAACAAAAGACAACAGCATGAAACTGCTGTTCAAAAGCTGTCACTCACAATACAGCAATTACTCTTGCAGTCCAATAACAATGCTGCACTGGAGCAGTCCAGTTTTTCTACAGTGCAGATGCGTTAAGGTATGGTTAATTGTAGGTGGGGTTAAAATCCGATGTTATCAAATCTATCCTTATTGATGAATCCTGTAAGAGAAAAAATTTGCATATGTGACAAATGTAATGATTAGATTCATCCTTTTCATTTAGTTTTGCAGCCCATTACATCATGCATTTTTATGGACAACAGACCTACTTAGATATTAACTTAACTACATCTATTGTAGTATATTTTATTCACTGTGTTGTACCGCTGCTTGAGGATTTACTCAAGAAAATCACGAGCACTGATTAAAATCAGCATGAGCTTGATTGAAGCCTGCGTTTGTGGCAGTTGCGGAGCGGCCTCGTTAACCGAGTGTCCCCGAGTGCTTCGGTAAACCTTCGCATGCTTGTGGTGTCAATGGGCGCACATGGCGGTGACAGGGAAATCGTCACCACCAGGCACCAATACGGATCAAAGGACACCCACGATAATTAAACATCCGCAGCGCGTGACTGTGACAATAAAATTAAGAACACCACGAGTGAGGAGCTTACTGCGATGCACTGCCTCATGATGCAGGACTGTTTCATGCGGCCTGGCCCGCCAAACTTCTTCATGTCTTTGCAAAAGTGGCACTCTCCGCACTCCGTCCGCAGGCACGCCTCGCACTTCCGACATCGCGTCCTCCTCCTCCTGGCACCAGATGTTCCCCGACTTGCTGACAGCTTGACTGCTGTTGCAGGAGATGCTGCCATCTTAGGTTTCGGCCGGTTGGGAGGCCGGGGCTGAAAGGATGGAGAGGGATTCAGCGTCGGACCGGCGGGTATGACGGCGCAAACGGTCAGAAGAACTAGCTGGGCGACAGACCGCGTGGACATGTGATAAGCCTGCACGGCAAAAAGAAGTCCCAGATACATTTATGCAACCGTACAATTCTGATGTCACCAGTTGCTGGATGCGAAACACGCCGCCGCACGTTGTCATTTTGATGACTCAATTACTTAAACCAAAACAGAGAATGGCTGAGTGAAAGGAGGACAATCTAATGTTCCGAATTGTACTGCATTTTATTTAACGCTGCTAAGCCCTTCAAATCACGTAATGCAAAAAGAAGCAAAACCAAAGCATTCTATTACATTCATCATGAGTCAGAGTCATGGTGAATGAAGGCGCCTGATCTCCTCTTTTCTCTTTTCTGCCTCTGGGTCAATGCCTGCAAAACACAAACCAGCACCTGCATCAGTACATGCAGACACACACTGTGTAATACTTATCCATGACACCAATCTGATCACTGCATGCTATGTATGAAACGCGTATCTCCCAGGGGCTGCTGAAGCCCGGCACCCACAAGAAGACAAATACATCAAGAATGTCCCTGGGGGCGCCTTCCAAATTGAGCACTTCACTCGTTTGCATGTTCCTACTTCAAAGAGAACTTACGGGTACATTTCACACATGGATCACTTGTGCCCATTATTCTGTGTTAGAGGGCGCTTTACAAAAGTATGCATTAAATGTGCTCTATTTAATACAACTGGGTAACGGAGATGAGATGCCTTTGATCTTCATCATTATTGTTCTTGTGCTATGTACACTGATCCCTCTCAGGCTCAGAGCCCAACCACAGCATTGTACTTTGCACATAAAAACCACATGTCAAAATCCTGCCGACCGTGCCACAAGAGAAAATATGAGATGCTACAAACAAAAGCAAGAAAACGCAAAAAAAAAAAAAAAAAAAAAAAAAAAGACTGCAGCTCTTGGAGGATGAAGATCAGATTTCTTTAGTTGCATTGGCAGTGCAGATTTTCCTCACGTCAGCATAGCAACAGCCACGTTCCATTCCCTAACAGAACAGTCTATGACACACGGACTTGTAACCAATAAGAACTGTAATGAGAGTCTTACTGGAAAAAAGCAGGCATGCTCGATTTTAGGCACATTCAAATAAATTATTCTAATATTAGCCGTGAAACAGACTGACACAGGCAGTTGGATATGTGGTTACCAGACAGGATTAGAGGGAGATATTGGGGGGTCGGGCTGGTGCAATCTGGCCTGCACTGTTCTGAGGGTATTCATGGGGATTAGAAAAGTCTGAACACTATAACAAGACCGCATACCCCAGTTAAAGAAACACTGTGTATCAGATGATCAGTTAAAAGTTCTGTTAATTTCAGATGGAGCCCAAAAAAAATCAAAATAAAAAATCAGGACCACCTGTTTCCTTAGATTAAGCGTGCAGGATGTAAATGAAAAAGCAAAAACGGAAAAAGGCATGAGATAGATGTCCATATTGCCTCCTAAATCCCCTCTTGCCCGCCCTCCCCCACCCATCCCCATGTCTGATAACGCAGTGATCCCTAAAGCAGATATCCCAGGGATGCTCTGATGACAGAATGACAGAAGTTGGCAACAACACTGCCGGAGAAAACAACTTGCCTCCAGTCACAGTAGCTGGAGTGCACATGCACGCACACACACTCACACACACACACACACACTTCGTTACAGCACGCGGAATACAGATCTGCCCTCTTCACACTCTTCATAGTGACCATGTGGTAATTTTGTTATCACTTCAGAGCTCACTCGGGTGAGAGGTGATACTTGTGAGTTGTCTTGGAGATCAGTGGAAATCAATTACCGTGGCCACACTTACGCGGCACCTTAAACACGCAGAAGGAAGGCTGAGGTGGTTCTGAAATCAGACTGCAACAGCTGTAAACGCCACGAAATCTGCAGGAGCGTAAACAGCCTGTTGTCTGAAGTTAAGACACTGCACATATTGCTGCGAATGAAATTAGTCGCTTCAAATGTCAAGAAACAAGTGTCAAAAAACTTGGCACAAAAAGATACACGAGTTCCTTGTGGGATCTGTACAGGAATGATGCTTCATTTAACAAAATGATTGCAGTATAGCATCAACTTCCAAGAGGCTGTGTCACTCGGATCAGAGTATTCAGTTCACGGTTTGGAAATGTTTGTTTTAGAAATGCAGATTCTTCTCAATTAAAGTGGTATCAGACAAGGTTTTTGTTTTAACTTATCATTAACAGTTAGATGTTTCTGGCTGGCCCCGGTTACCATGTAGCTACTGGTAGCATTAGCATTGCATTCAGGAACAGCACATTGGGCTCTCCTGTCAACGGGCTGGAGTCAAGAGAAATGCATAAAAAAAGCAGAGATTAGCATTATTTTACACTGCAAAAAATGTGCAATAGACATTTACTTTGCTATATTTTCTAAATATGATAAATAACGACAAAGACTTGACAATTTCCAATTTAATTCATGCACTACTCTGGTGCTGGATGCAGAGCTGTTCATTTCTAAAAGGCATTTTGCCGGTTATGGTAGAACAGTTGAAATTTGCATAGTCAACCAGCCAGCACGCTCTTCAAAAGAAGCTACATACTCGCCTTCACACTGGCGTATTTACTGAACATTCAAATAGTTGGACATCGAGTTAAGGTGTAGCTACATGACTTGTCTCATATTGGTCATAAGAGGATAAGACTCGTTTATCTGGAGCCAGTGTTCTTCAAATCCAAATATGGCCACAGACCTATTGTAAAGTTCCTCATAGTTAAGCAGAAGAAATATTTGGATACACAAAACACATCTTGAGTAAGTAAGCGTGCATCCGTTCTTGGATGCACCTGATTTGCACTGAGTGATTTCAAAAATGAATTTCAACATGACTGCTTCCATATTAGCACATACTGTAACAAAAATCTTTTTTTTTGCATGATACTGTCGCACATTTTCTAACGGGCGCGATTCATTATTTTGCAGTAAAACCCTGAGGGATTCATCTCATGTATCTATTCTCATTCCTCTGCTCCTCTCCTTTAAAACAGCCAATAGCAGCCCCGCAGGCTCTGAGCTGAATAAACACAGTCCTCCACTGCTGGATTTATATGACAAAGACACACAAACATGCACAAACACATACGCAACCAGCAAACCTGTCAATGAAAAATACATTAAAAAAACACACAAAAAAAAAAAACAAAAGCCAAGAAGCAAAGAGCATGAAGATGAGTGAATCTATGCATTTGTTTTCAGGTAGCTCCATTTCCTTGCTGCCCACTGCTGTCTGGTACAAGCATTCCTCTGGTGGCCTCGCTGTGCCTGCCTGCCTGCCTGCATGCTTGCCTGCTTGCCCGCCTGCCTGCCTGCCTGCAGGGGTTTAGTGTGCTAACCTGCTCAGAGTCTGAGTCGTAGTCCTCATCATCAGCGCTCAGCGACATGGCCATGGCTGGTTTTCACACACCGTGCAGCTCATAGCAAACTGACATGGCTGCAGTCTCCTCCTCCTTCTACTCGTGCTACTGCTGTCTGGCCTACAGCCCTCCCTCCTGCTCCAAAGCTCCACAATACCACGAGCAGATGTAGGAAACACAGACACAGCCTGCCTCATTAATATGGATCGGCTCCCTGAGAAAGAGGAGGGGTGCTGCTCGGCGCCAGGCCAATGGGAGGCCGCGGTGCATCAGAATATGTACTGGGGGGGCGTCCGCGTTCCGCCAATGAGGAGCGCAAACGCAGAGACGCCGTGGTCATATTCATGAGTGTCACAGGGAGAGGAGAGCAGGCACTGCACAGCCAATAGAGCCAGATGGCATCTCATTACAAAAGGACAACACAAAGAGGCCCCACAGCCAGCAGCTGGCCTTTGGAGAGAGAGGGGGGGGGGGGGGGGGGGGGGGGCGCCGCCGC
>CAAKHG010019708.1:4986-16131 GCA_901007715.1 Dactylopterus volitans
TTTGAGACGGTGGTTTATCCCGTCACATTCATCAGCGTCGGGGGGACGCTTTCAAAATGTGGGAAAGAGCCTTCGAAGGGTAAATAACTCCGCCGATGCACCGACGACGATGATGATGATGATGATGGTCGCGGTGGTGAACAACAGAACTGGCTCACCTGGGACCACTTACCCATGATGCTTTCATGCAAAAATGGAAATATTTCTGTTCTGGGTTTTTTTTACACTCCGGAAGCGACATCTTAAACGCAGAAGCCGTTAAATACTGATTGATGGTTGTGATTGCGAGTTACGCGTCGCGTCATTAAGCTGTAAACTACGTTTTCTTCATTTTTTTTTTTTTTTTTTAAAATTTCACCAGTGAGGAAAAAAAATGCTCATTTTTGTGAAAGGCGCCCAAGCAAAGTTCATCTCACGCACCCGGTGACCTCCAGAGACGTGAGCACGGGTCAGAGGTCGTTTAAAGGGCCCGGCTGCTGCCTGTTTCCTTCTTTTTTTTTTCAATCAACATACGAATCTGAGCACAGCTGACGAGAAAATGTTAAGTCGAACTGATTTGTGTGTGTGTTGATACATTAAAGTTGCCCCCCCCCCCTAAAAAAGACCAAAAAAAAATTCTGAGCTCATATTCTTGCGAAATTGGACCAGTCAAAATCCAGTTACGTTGTCGGCTAGACGTTAATGGCTTTATCGCCGCGCGTACATTTGTCTCCCTGCAGCGTAATATAAGATGCAATTATACCCCAAAAAAAGCCGGCAGTATTGTGGGAAAGTTCTGCCTGTGTGAAATTGTTGCTGTGGGCCCGGGATTATTGCTCAATTCCCAAGTGGCGGACTCAAAATACAGTAAGAGTTATGAGGGTAATTGCAAAGCCAACCACTTGGAAAACAAGTGCGGCGCCGCCAGCCGGCGTGCAGCCCATCACAGTCCAGAGAGCTCTGGAGAAAATGTTCAATTAAAGCGCAGCGCCACTGGAAGGAATATCAATTTTAAGTTCAGACGCAGGACGGTGCCCCCCACCCCCCCCCAACCCAACCCCCCACCCCCCCACCCCCTCCCTCCCCCCCCCCCTGCCCTTCCCTCACCTGGCTTATTTATTTATTTATTTCTGTCCTAATTCCCTTCACCTTCCCTCTCCTTGTTTTGCTCTGGCACGTTTATGTAAGATTTTTAGTATTCGGCATGTGCGCATCCATATTTATGCATTCCTTTGATGTCTCACTCGCGGGTCTGCGCCCACGCCCACATCCGGAACTGGATCTGCTCTGTGCAGGCGAGGATATGCGGGTGGCCTTATCGAGAGAGAGAGAGAGGGGGAGCGACTGTAATTCGCTCCGAGTGTCCACAAGTGCCGTTTACACAAAAGGAAAAGTTTTTGATTGGCCATTATTCAACTCTGGACTCCAGAGTGGCAGAACGGAGAGTTTCACTAACAAAGTTTTGTTTTTTGTTTTTGTTTTTTTCGTGGCTCTGCTGTTTATGACTTTTTATTATAGCCAAGCTGGTCAAGACGCTTCGCAGCCGTAACCTCTGCACCAGGTTGCTGGTTTTGATTTTTTTTTTTTTTTTTTGCATTCGTTGCCAATCTGCCAATCCAAGTTTCTTCCAGAAGTAACTTAACTCTTGTGAATGTCCAATCAGGACGGAGAAACAAAACTAGTGAAGATCTCTGTATGCTCTTACAAACAGCTTGAGTCGGTGTCAGAATAACCCCCAAATGCTTTATTTTTTATTTTATTTTTTTTACCATATCATCAAAAGTCAGCTAACCCATCCGAGCGCAATCATTTGAATCTACCATAAACATTTTGGTGGATAAACCTGAATGATGGCAGACAGGATGTCGCACGCCCGGCTTGTCGTCAGCTGCTGATAGAACCCCAGATCGGCGGAGAAATAAAAATCCCCCATATTTCTTTTCTGAGGAAGGGCAATTCCAAACAAATCGACATGTCACGGCAGTTTGGACGAGTCGCTGAGGAGCCGCTCACGTCGGGGGCGATTATGGGTTTCCGAGCTTGAACCGGCCGTTCCCGGGGGAGGCTGGGGGGGGGGGGGGGGGGGGGGGGGGGGGGGGGGGGGGGGGGAACGTGAGATTCGCCGGGTTCCGAGTGCCTCTGTAATTGCTTTAGTGGATTTGCATTCAATTGGGGAACGTTGAAAGAACTCCTTAACCGATTCTGGTGTAAACACCCAAAGAGCGCTCCGGTGAGAATCGCCGTAAATGAGCACGGAGGGACGTACTTTGAACTCCATCCTCTGCCAAGAATGTTGTTTGATTCATTATGCCAACACTTACCCATGATTTAGTCTCTATTAGCGCGTGGTTTATATTCGGAGCGTTATCGTGCCAACAAGCCTCCCCGTCACATTTGAATTCCGACTGTTGGAGACGCGTCGGAGGAATCCGCCTTGGCTCCCGCTCCTCTGACCTTCTAGCCTCTTTTTCATGTTTCTCCCCAGGAGGAATCCCGGCAGCGTTCCCCTCAAGCGCTCTCACCTCTTTCATCTCCCGGTCTCCGTGTTTCACATCCGCGGCTAAACGCTCGCGCATGCATGATTACACATAAACACGGGCGGCGGTTGCAGTCGCACGCGGGCCTGACGTGACGGGTCTCTGAGGGTGCTGCCTTCAAACCTGGGCTGTGTACCCCGGGTAGATAACAAAAAACAAAAAAAAACAATAGAGTTGAGGGGTCTTCCAGGCTGCTCGGAAAACAGGCGTTAGCTTTTGTTTGTTTGTTTTTTTTCCCATCGGCTTCCCTCCGCCTGGAAGACCGGGACCATCGCATCAGACCCCTCGCATAGTCGCCGCCGTCTCACTTACCCCCACCGCTACATCTCAGTTTTTATATTCCTTTTTATGTCTGCATTTAGGTTTTCTCACCATGTGCAATATAATTTATATTCTGGTCACTTTACTTTTAGTGCTGGTTTTTAATGTGTTTGAGGCTTGTTGTTTTTCTTCCGTTTTATTTCTGCAGTGTATCGTACACCATATATTACACGATACTACGCATCTTTTTTTCTGCTGTTTGCCGCTGTGGCGAGAGCGTTTCCCCGGTGTGGGATTAATAAAGTAATCTAATCTAATCTCGTCATCCCGCCCACCACCTGTCTGACCCGCCGTGCCTTTTCTTCTCCTTCTCATTCTCGCTGTCCGGCGTGCACGGCGCTCGCGCGATGATGGCAATAAAGTATATTCGGCGCTATTCTCGCCGTCTCAGTACAGTTCTAATCACCCCCACAGAGCACATGCTGTAATCACAGCCAGCAGAGAGGCAGGGGGAAGTAGTTATTATCTGAAACTACACTGACTGTTTGGCATTTAAAAAAAAAAAACAAAAAAAAAACGCAGAACAAAAGGAAATGTTTTCCTGCCCTTTCCACTTCCCAGAGGACTTATATCTGCTGGATTGCTTTATAAAGATTTTACAAGCATAAATTCCACCTTGCTCCTCGAGGACCTAACAGCGTAAACGACAATATCCCTCCATCGTTCTTTCATGGGCTTTTTTCTTCCTATTCATCTTATTTGTTTTGCATTCTTTATCCTTTTTTTGTTTTTTTTCTCTCCTCCAGCTCGCTGTTGTGCCGGTGAACTTGAGTCAGAGCAGCTTGTTTCTCGTCTCCCACTCGCGGTGCCTCATAATAGCAGCTCTGGTTGCACAAAGGGAGGGAGGATGGCTTCCTCTCCGTTACACCCTCTGCTAAGTTGCTCTTGGGTCGCGTCCAGATGAAAAGCCTGTCTGAGGGATCCCTGGAGAATCTTCAAACCCCCCCTCTCCCGCCAAGAACCAGTTCTTAAGGTCTCTATATCCACCTAAAATTCTACACATCAGATTTGATCGGGGGGGGGTTGTTACCACCTCTGCCAACCACAGACACGTATAATTGTAACATTTCAGAAGCACCGTGTTTCTGATGTCAATATTTAGCAAGGAAATTGACATCAGGTTGGTGGGAGTTTAGGTGGATGAGTCAAGCAAACAGCAGCGGACAGCAGCAGCGGGAGGTTTGATTCATTTGCGCCACTGCGATGTTGTTATTTGCACCGCAAACATGAGCAGGGACAGTTTGCACTGGGCATTTCAAACAGTTCTGTCCTGTGATTAGCTTTAAACGTTCTCGTCACGGTTCTCGTCAAGGTCGCGTACGCGGACATGATGAGGAGAGTTTTTTTTGGCTCAGGGACAATAATTGTGTTGTTGGACTGGCAGAACGGGGTGGTGGTCCCCATTTTAAGGAAAGGGGGCTCCCACTAACGGCGGTGCGCTGGAGACGAGACCCCATCAGATTGCTGAACCTCGGATTCAGGAGGAGCAACGCCGGTTCCATCCGGATGATGGAACACTGGACCAACTGTTCACCTTTGCAGGCGTCATGGGACGATGCCCGTTCAGTATTCATACGCTTCCTGGATCTCGGGAAAAAAACCCCACATGACCCTCGGGACATGCTGCTGGGAGGAGGACGGCGCGCCGCAGCCGCTGCCAGGAATCATCCGGTCCTTATACAACCAGAGCATGCGCGGGGTTCGCATTCTTGGTCAGAAGTCGGACACGTTCCCCGCTGAGAGTTTGCCTCTGCCAGGTCTGCCCTTTATGACCAATTCTGTTTGTGATTTTCCCGTCTGGAGGCGTAGCCGGGGGCGGGAGGGAGGAGGAGAGTTTGCTGCCTCGGGAGCTCACGATTGCTTCTCAACCGTTTGCAGAGGATGTGGTCTTGTCTGCTTCCTCCGGCATTGATACTCAGCATCACTATGGCGGTTTGTGGCTGAGCGTGAAGCAGACCGGCGCCATGGTTCTCTGCCAGAAAACGGCGGGTTGCTCCCTTCGGGGTTGGGAGTGATGGGAGTGAGTCTCTGGCCCAGTGAGAGTCAGTCGTCGGGTTCTGTTCACAAGGGAGGATCAGGGATAAGCAGGGTAAGCTGGAGTGGGGCGGGCGTATGGGCGTCTGCGCCCATGCTGCGTGGTGCCGTGGGTCAACTGTGGTGAACGAGGAGCTACGCCGGGCAGCAGTCTCACATTCCGGCCCTCACCTACGGCCATGAGCTCCGGGTAATGACCGAAAGATTGAGGTCACGGATACAAGCGACTGGATTGAGCTTCCTCGGAAGGGGGGCTTGGCTCAGCCTCGGAGACGGACATCCGGAGGGGGCTCAGAGTAGAACCGCGGTTTCCTTCGCGCCAAAAGGAGCCCGTTGATGCCTCCCGTTAGAGGTGCTTCCGCAACCTTGGAGTGCCTCGGGGTCCCCCAGGAGCAGCCGGAGGACCGGGCTGGGGAGAGGACGGTCTGCTGCCACTGCGATCTGGTTGTGGATAAGCGGAAGACGAGGGGATGGACGGGTGTACTGGAGGCTGCGGGGAGTCGTTGTTCTGGGCACCTGCAGCCGATGTTCTGTCCCCTGTTGTTCTTACGTAACTCGGAACAAAACATGTACGAGAGGCGGCACAGTAAAGCGGCTTTTCCTCGGGGGTCATTATTCCTCGCAGCACATCGGACCGCGAGCGTCGGAGATGACTGCCATAACATTTTATGGCATCATCTTTGCAAGTGGCCCGGCATATTGTCCTGTGATAGCCGGTCATTAAAGATGCTCTTTTAATGATGCCCGGTGAGCATTCGTAAGGTGAGCTGATTTAGCAAGCAAGACAAATAGCATTCGACAAATAGGGAGAGGCGCTGGCGGGCCGGGCGGCGGCGGCGGCGGCGGCGGCGTTAAACCGAATGCAGCGCAAAGGCAAACACCGACAGACACAGCGGATGCATATTAATCACAATTTATGATGTGCTCTCACAGTTCAGAGGGAGGGGAAGTGAAGCACGCCACTAAGCTTGATGGGAGATGCCACGGTGCGGGTGGGGGGGCTTCAGGCTGCGTGGGGGCTGGGGATGGATGGATGGATGGATGGATGGATGGATGGATGGAGGCTGCTGTCCAGGATGCCCCGTAGAAGCTCCAGCAGAACCTCCCTTCAAACAGGCCTTTTCAGCCTCCTATTCAAAAAGCCGTAATTGCATCATTTTTCAAGCCCCTTGCTTCTGTCTGACTGTGAGACCGCCGCCATTAATCAAACTAATGGAGAAGTAAGTGATTTCAAAATATAGGCTTTGATCATGCACCCTGTATCCTCTCCCACGGCTCCGCCCTCCCCTCAGCGTCGGGAGCCCCCCTTCTCCTCCCACCCTCCCATATCTCCCCATATCTCACGACTCCTCATTCGCATACTGTAAGGAAGCGACGGACGGCGAGTCGTCCTCTCATTAGAAAGCCTCCCTTTCTTTTTTGTTTTTTTTGGGGGGGAAAATCGACACAAAAACTTTGGCACATCCAGGCGGTGTTTTTTTATTTATTTATTTATTTTTACTTGTTTGTTTTTTTCGGGGGGCGTGGGGGCTCTCCGGCTTGATTAGAGCTGAAATGACTCTAAAATCGCCGCGGCCCATTAACGGGCAATATGTCCCAAAGAGTCACAGTTGAGACGCATTTATCGATCTTGATGAGACAGATTAAATTAAAGTGCTCCTCAGGTGCATCGCAGGAGCCGGCGCGCCAGCTTCAAGGCGGCGTGGCCGTTACTGAGGCTTCTGCCGGAGCGCGCCGGCAAATTAGATTCCCTGCGAGCGAGGTGTAAAACCACAGCGCCGAGAGGGGAGGAAAAAAAGAAAAAAGAAACGGCTTTGATGCAACCGCGGAGGTCTCGGGGAAACACTCGACACATGCACGAATGTTTTATTTACAGTGCGCTATTTGACTAATTTATCGCCTGCACCGCTGCACCTCATTCAGACTTTGCTCTAATTACCCCCGAGGGTTGTTTACTGGGATTTAATGTCGGCAAAGCCTCCATAAAAAGTGCTTAAGGCCATCCGGATAAGCGCCGCGCATCCCTGCATGCATGCCCTCCTTAGCCCGCCGATCGCGGCGGTCAAGCAAATCCCGCCCCAACATTTCGTCAAACAAATACATTTTCACATATATCAGGTCCTCTGCGAGATCCGTTCAGACTGCCGGGAGATGCTTTTGGCCGGGCGCCACCGCCGCTGCCTCTTCTGCTTCTCCTCACAGCCTCGCCGGCTGTCAGTGCTGCTTGCTATTAGCATGATGTCAAAACTTAAACTTTGACACTCGGGCTCTGTAATGCAGCCTTTGTGTCTTGTTTCTCTTCTGAGTAAACACGCCTCGCCCGCTGCTGGAATAATTAGGAGGAGATTCATGTTCATCTCTGACCCGGCTCACCCTCCCACAGTTACCTTTCTTGCGCCTCTCTTTTATTTATTTCTTATCTGCCTGCCCACTTATCCTGCTTACATGTGCCTAATAAAGAGGAGTATGGTCTTATCGCCGTGACCCCGTGACGCTCGCCAGCGCCGAGAAGTTTGCAGTTTCTCGGGAGAAGAGCAAAACGCAGCGCCCGTGCAGATGCGCCCAGCACTTTGCCGCTTTTACGCCGTTTTTTTTCTTCTTCAGGTTTTTAATAACGGGACAAAGGATTAATGTTCCCGATGGAGCCGCAGTTGACTGGAGGAAAAAAATACATTTGTAGCTCTTTAATGACCGATGGCAAGCAGAGGCGAAGCTCGTTCCTGGAATGGTGTAAATACTGTACGTGCACCTACCAGCCAAAACATTACGACCAGCGCGTGTCCACCATAGAGTATAATACAACAGCCCTGCAATCAGTTCTCCCTTCAGGAGGAGTTTTATGTTGGATTGTGATTGAATGTGTGTGAGAGAGGTGTTGACATGTTTGAATGGTTGTTATTGGGACTGTAGTTTGTGACGCTGTTGGACTGTACTGGGTTACACTGGGAGGGGTCCCTAATATTCTGGTCATCACACTGAAAATGAATTGGACCAAAATATTTGGTCATCCACTTTGTATATACACACACACACACACACACGGCCTTGTCACACACACCCCGTGACTCTCCCAGCGCTCGGTGATGCCGTCACCCTGACGTCTTACTTCCAGCCAGCTTTCTCCCTTCAAAACGCATTCGCTGCCGTGAGGATTGACGGCGACGGGAGCCGGCGCCGTCACGACGGCGCTCCGTCGCTCCGTTGCTCCGTTGCTCCGTTGCTCCGTTGCTCCGTTGCTCTGTTGCTCTGTTGTGCGGGAACAAAGGGCGCCACGAGCCGGGATGCTTCCGTGCGATGCAGGTTGTGTGTCTCTCTTTTTTTCTAATTTTCTTTTCCAACAACCTCTGCTAGCGGCAGCTTGTCGCGCGAGCGGCCCTTTTGCAGGTGCTTCTTTGGCTCCCACTCACGCGCGGCTAAAGCGCGACACGGAGCTGCCAGGCGCACTCAGAGCCTCGTGGCAGCGGCCCGCTCAACCTCGCTTAATAGCACCGCCAGAATGTGGACTGAGGAGGCCCGGCCCGGACTACAATGGCACGCGGGAGCAGGACAGCCTGACCTGCGCCTTTTTCTTCCCCCACACGTCAGCGGCGGCGAGGAGCGCATTAGTCACCAGCTGTCAAGCGTTGACGGTCAAATGTTTTCGAGCCTTTCGACCCGTTTTCCGTCCCAGCTGCTTCTCCTTCTTCCTCCTGTCATCCGGAGCCGCAGCCAATCATCTTCTGCCCTCCCGCCCGCCAGAGTGGACGGGGGAGAGACTCACCGGGGGGGGAGTTATAGACTCATGCGACATCCCGGCGGTGTGTCTGTCCTGCGCGCCGCGGGTTTCCCAGGATGCACTGCTGTGCCGTGCCGATAAGCCGTTTTTGGGGATTAACGCCGCATGGCGTTTGCATCGCATCCGTGATGATGTGATACATTTTTAGCCACAAACAGCGGCTGGTCGCGTGGCTTCGTCCCCTGGAAGTTTGGCCCTCAGTGGGAGCCTCCATCCTTTTTTTTAATACTTTCATCTTTATTGAGTTTTTTTTTGTTCATACACTCATTATGGTACATGCGAACAGGCGACTTTCACATCGTCTGAGTACATAGGAAGAGAACCGGGAAAAAGAAAACAAAAAACAGTCAGAATAATGATGACAAATTTTAGAATGTGAATTAGATAAATGAATCAAAATAAAATAGCAGAAAATAAAGATAAAAGCAATCGTACAGTGAAAATAAGTCACATAAAACAGAGACTGGCTGTCATGGTTACAAGTGTCTAGTCATCAAAGGCGACAGTGCACATTTACGTGTGTGTGTGTGTGTGTGTGTGTGTGTGTGTGTGTGTGTGTGTGTGTGTGTGTGTGTGTGTGTGTGTGTGTGTGTGTGTGCGCGATGGGCGGTACCAACACACGAATACTCAGATTCCTCCACAGACATCCAGAGGTGATTCTCAAAACACACACACACACACACACACACACTACAGGATTTGCGCTCCTCAATAATGAGCATGTTTAACTCTGACGGTTCCAGGAGGCTAAAATCACTCTTAACACACCTCAGGAGAACCTCGCGAGTCTTCCGATAATTGGGCGTTTGCTGACTTTGATCGGGAGGAGGAGGAGTCGGGATGAAAATCCATCATCTTGTGGTGCCCCCCCAGGGCTCCCCCACTTCAGGGTGAACTTGAGGTCTTCTCAAAATCGACCAACAACTGTGAGAGTCTGGCCGTGTGTCCCCGGCTCCTCGGGAGCCTCGCTTCTTCTTCCGGCTCCTGAGGAGCCTCGCTTCTTCTTCCGGCTCCTCGGGAGCCTCGCTTCTTCTTCCGGCTCCTTCCGTACCAGGTACCCACGTCATCGCAGGTCACAGCTATCTTTTTTTTTTTTTTTTTGCCAGTCATGTTCGTGTGGTCTGCAAAGCGCCTGTGATGGCGGTCGGCCGCTGTTTGCCAGATCCTGGTCCTCCAGGAACGAGCGCCGCATCTCGCCTGGGACGCCTCCGGCTCACGTGCAGACGAGCCGACCGCGCCGCATCTTTTCCCGCGTGCAGTTCGGAGCATCCGGGCCATATTCACTGTGTTTTTTGCGCGTGCGTTTTCACACACTCCGGGCTGCCGGCCGTCTCGCGAGGGCGCTGCCATGGAGACGCGGCCGCCCCGACTCGCCGCGCGTCCCCGGCGCCGCGCTGGCCGGCTTCCGCCGCTTCACCATGCGTGACATTGAATGACATCGCGGTCTCCGCCTCAGCCTGCCGCGCCGAGTGGAATGTGACGTGTGACTGACAGACCAAGGCTCTGCTGCTACTTTGAACCCGGCGGAGAGCTTTCGTGTTTTACGTAACTCGCATCCGAGTCCGGAGAGGACCGTTTCCTCCGACTTTGATGCCGGACCGTTTTTTTTTCTTTTGTTCCTGCCGCCGTTGCTTTCGCTCTCCGAGCTCCTGCATCAATAGTGACACGCTGTCATTTCGCACTTGCCGCTGATTCCGGAGGACAAACCACCAAATGTAGCGTTTTCCTCGGGCCTCCAGCCCGGTAATGGGCGCCTCGGTCTCACACTCGGCGAGGCTCCTTCCTCCGCGGCGCCATGAGACATTGTTATTTGGACGGTCGTTGACAGTAGCGGCATTTTTAGAGTCATTTGCAAAGTGATTTATGGGAGGAGACGCGGCGGCCGAGCCTCGGCCGAGCCTCAGCCGAGCGGCGGCCGAACGGCGGCCGAGCGGCGGCCGAGCGGCGGCCGAGCGGCGGCGGGCGCTCGGATGTCTCGTCAATCGGGACTTCAGGACGGAGACGTACCCAGTCCTCCTCCAGCACACGTCCATATTCACACGTAAACGTCTCACCATACACTCACCGACCATTTTATTAGGAACCCCTCGCTCGTTAGGCGCTCCTAATTAAAGCTCCGCTGCTGCCGTGGTCCATCTGCTTCGGGGTTGGAGGTGTTGCGGGTCCCGAGATGTTCTGCCGCAGACCTCGGTTGTAACGATGGTCCAGAGTCGCTTCAGGCACCTTTCTTCTGCATCCTGATGCCGGTTTGAACCTCAGCGGGTCCTCTTGACCTCGTCTGCACGCCTGAACGCGCTGAGTTGCTGGCGAGCGATTGGCTGGATAGATGGATTTTATTGATTCTGGTAAATGTGTCACAGCAGCAGGTCATTAAAGAAACGCTCTTACGAAACGCTTTGTGTGTGTGTGTGTGTGTGTGTGTGTGTGTGTGTGTGTGTGTGTGTGTGTGTGTGTGTGTGTGTGTGTGTATGTATATATAAATGTGTCTGTGTATGTATG
>CAAKHG010019717.1:0-26186 GCA_901007715.1 Dactylopterus volitans
TAGCAGGTATAATGATTACCATGTCCAGATCACGATCAGCGTGACAGAATACACTCAACTCAACCACACGTATATTTACTTTTGTACTTGTGTGTTTTTCAGAGAACTGCAGTATGCAGAAGAAGGAGAAAATCAAGAACGAACAGCGCACATTGAAACTTTGTGAGACCACAGCGGCCAGCAAAATAGATTTTGGTAAGAGGATCTGATTGGAACGCATTTGGGCAGAATCTGCGTCAGTGAGAGATGGCGGGAATAAGTATAAGCGAGGGAGTAAGTGAGCTAACATCTGCATGTCATCTGTCCTCAGCGTACAGAGTTAGAGTGGAGCAGTTCATAGATGGTGGCTCCACTGACATTTACGCAATGAGGGTTGAAGATGTCATCAAAGAAGGTGGGTTTTTACGTCCATTGAACCTGTTTTGAATGGACTTGTATTCGAGATGGCTGAAAACTCAATGTGATATTATGTCAAGATTTCATTTGCACTTTGCATCTTTGCATCCAATCAGACATAGAAAAAGTTTGCTCTGTGAAAAGGAAAGTGTGACATCATGGGAAATACACTTTCTTGCAGAGTTGGATAAGAAGATTGATACCACTCTCATAGCAGTGTAGTGAACATGAAACTACGACAGCAGCTTAAATTCGATTGTGTTGCCAGGCAATGGTTAGACTCGTGAAAGTCTCGTGAATAACCAACCCAAAGCTATGACTTATCATTTTACACTTTGATTTTTTTTTTTTGCAGATTAAACGAGCCAGTTAAAATGTATTGATGAGTGAGCCTAACCTGGTTGGCCGGCATTTTTGTGGAGTTGTTCCGAAATAACTCGCCAGAGAGCAAACATGTAGTTCCGAAAATGTCCTTTGACTATAATTCCACTGGGACCATGTGAGAATATAGTAGTAATGTTGTGTAAGCTACCGTTGGATTTACTCCCAAAGCATCTTTTCTCTCCTCTTCTATGTTGTAATTACAGGAAATACTGATGTGGGTCCTTTGGATCATTTGCGTGACTTCCTCAGTTATCAGCACTGCAGGGAGGCTTTAAATCTGGTTGTAAACAAGTCCTACCTTATCATGGGCACATTAAAGGATATCCACCAAGATCTCAAGAGGCAAACGTAAGTTCGCTCTTTGTGCCCTCATCATATTCCATTTAAACATTTCTGCCATGTCAAGACTTTTTGCTACTAAATTTTAATCTTGTGCAGCTTTGCTTTTGTGGTATTGTTCAAACTGATTAAATCCTTGAAGTACTAATTTAAGTCCAGCATGACAGAATAAAAACTTAGGTACCATTTTCACGCTTCTCTCCTCAGGTATCAGTATGTGCTTGGTGAGAGAACTTGGATTGAGTACTGGCCCGAAAAAGCCGAGTGTCTAACCCCCGCACACAGACCTACTTGTTTGGGCTTGGACGAGATGATCCAACAGTATGGATCCTTTGGATGTCAGCAATAGACGTACAAGGAGCTACAATTCTCTTCAAAAATTACAATTGTACACTTTGTTTATTAAAAAGTAACAGTCCTAATATCGCCGTCTGCTGTGTTCCTTGTGCGTTAGTTAAGGTGGAAAATAAGGCAACTGTCAGGACACTGTCGCACAATCAGATGCATTGAATCAGTTACATAAAGTCTCGGCTGAGTGGAGTGATGCTTTTTGCACAAGTCATTGTTGACATACTTTTCCATTCCAATTAACTAAATGATGCACTGTTAAACTAGCAGCATAAAAGCTCCTCCGTATTCAGTTGTTTCCTCACATGGTGATTTTTATTGTTGATTTTACTAAGGCGGGATCTTCATGCATGTTGATTTAGGAAGGTTCTCTCTCTCAGCAAAATCCCCATGGCTGCTTGTATTCTTTTTCAGAGAAATTCAGAGATCATATCTGTACATATATATTTACCCATGCAGCGACTATCCTGATCAATAATTAACTACTCAGCTAGGTGCCGGTGAAGACCTGTTTTTAATTTGCTTAAATGAAAATGAATGTCCAGACGGTCTTCCAATGCTGGGTGAAGTTAATGATGCCTTATTTGAAAAGAAAAAGGTTGTATTTGGCAATCTAAGTGTGCAAGCAGTAAAAACCCGTCACCCTTGCATGATCACCTGCCCTGCTACACCTGTGCCTAATATAACCTTCACCTGACCCCTCCACCAACACCGTCTGCTCTGAAGATCGCATGACCGAGCGGGTGATTGAGGCGGGTCTGGCTGCCAGGACACGCTGTCGTGCCTGATCGGGCAGTGTCACCCATTGTGCAAGAGAGAAGAAGAGATGGACGGCAGTGAGATGTTAGTAGCCAGTGATTAAAGTTCATTATGTTGTATCTGTTGATCCGCCATTGAGGCTCAGTGTGCGTCCAGAGGAACGTAAGTTATATTGTTTACCAGATGCATTCCAAAAAGGAATGCATCTGGGGAAAAGGCAATTAACAATGGAAGAGAGACAGACCATCATTACACTTAAAAATGTAGGTCTTTCCTACAGGGAAATTGCAAAGAAAGCCAAGCTGTCAGTGAGTCAAGTTTTCTTCACCATCAAAAGGCACTCAGAAACTGGGGGAAACTCTGAAGGTCCAAAGCCACAACTGAATCAGAGAACAAGTTTCTCAGAGTTAACAGCTCGCGTGATAGGCGGCTCACAGGACAACCACAATAGTGGTCGTAGTAAGCAAGACTCGGTTTCTACTGTGAAGAGAAGACTTCGAGCTGCAGGTTTGAAAGGAGGAGTTGCAGCAAGAAAGCCGCTGCTAAGATGTCAGAATAGGACAAAGAGGCTCTCCTGGGCCATGAAACACCGCCATTGGACTACTGAAGACTGGAAGAAGGTATTGCAGACTGATGAATCAAAAATTTCAAATCTTAGGTTCATGGCGCAGGATCTTCGTACGCCGTCGAGTAGGCGAAAGGATGGTTCCACAGTGTGTGACATTACCGTCAAACATGGAGGAGGGAGTGTGATGGTCTGGGGCTGTTTCGCTGGATCCAGGGTCAGTGACTTGTACAGAGTGAGCGGCACCCTGAACCAAAACGGCTACCACACAGCATTCTGCAGCAACATGCAATACCCTCTGGTATGCGCCTGGTTGGTCAGAGGTTCATCCTACAGCAAGACAATGACCCAAAACACAAGTCCAAGCTATGCCAAAACTACCTCATGAAAAAAAGAACAAGATGGTAAGCTTGAAAACATGGAGGGGACAGCACAGCCTCCAGGCTTAAACCCTATCGAGCTGGTTTGGAATGACGTGGACAGAAGAGTGAAAGCCAAGCAACCTACAAGCGCCACACATTTATGGGAACTTCAGCAGCAGGCTTGGGAAGAACGTTCTGAAGATTATTTGATTCCTATTATAGAAAGAATGCCACTAATGTGTTCAGCTGTTACGTCTGCCAAAGGTGGCTACTTCGATGGGTCAAAAGTTTAGAGTACATTTTGGTCTCTAAATTGATTCCATGATTTCTTTTTCATCTCAAATTGCTTATTTGTTCTATGCTTTCATTTCAGAGTGCAATGACACAAGAAACTGAATAATTTTCAGTAAAAAAAACTGGAAAAAAATGTGGTGTTCTAAAACTTTTGACCGGTAGTGTATATGTGATATTATCGCATGTATACCTTCAGTAAATGCTGTTTAATGTTAACATTATGATTTTGGGTTACGTGCTGTGGCCAAGGTTAAGATGGCAAACTGTAGCTGTTAATTGCTGTTGTTGTTTTTCATCTATTCCAGAACCACAAATGCACAACCATTATATCTGTAAATGTATACTGCTTACACTCAAGTGAAGTGCCATTACCGATCAGCTGTTCCTTGGGAACGTCACAGAGTCTGTTCTAACAGACGCACACTTCGCGATTACAACGCAGAGAAACCAGTCTGCATTCTTTAAGCTGCCATTACACCGTCACCATGGCAACCGGAACGCCGACAATAAGCAAACACAAAACCATAAACAGCGGCTCCAACACACCGGCCCCTAATTGTGTCTACCATCACAATTAGGGGCCGGTGTGTAGGAGCCGCTCATACTGCCCTGTCCTCGTCTTTAACTGTACTGCACGTACATGTCCCTTCTTGTCTGGGTATGTCTTTGTTACTCTTCTCATGATCCATGATCCACGAGGAGCAGTTTGATCCGTGGCAACAGCAACGTCTCCTGCCATGAAGCTTCTCCAGGGCTTTGTCCGCCTCTGTCGTTCATGCAATAGAGGCAAATACTCCCTTGTCCACCTCTCCCAGAACAGATCTGACAGGCGCTGAACCAGTCTCCAGGTTGCAGCTCCTCAGGTAAAGCTGCCCTACCGAGTCTTCCACCCATTCTCAACAAACCATCTTTCAACACAGGATCCAGTCTATAGATAATGCTGGTTTTCCTTACACCAGATGTAAGGTCACTTACACATAGTGATTGACAACTAACTGCTTATCGAACCTTTGTCATTTCCTTCTCCACCTCCTCCAGCTTTGGGGATGAACCGGCAATGGCTAATGGAGCAATCACTTCCTTTCGCTTTCTTCTTAGCTCCAGAAGAATAGTTCTGAGCCAAAGGAACCAAGCAACTTAAATCCTTAGCTTAGTCCACTCAGAAAAGTAGTTCAGGAGTTTGGCAGTTGCACCTTCAGAATCTGTGTTAATGACAGTCACCAGGAGGTTCCTTTCGACCTCTGGATCTTCTGAAGAAATGAGCTGTGGATCAAAGGATCCTGGCGAATCCACCTCTGGCTTGTGAAGAAAGTCTGGGACCAAAATCCACCACCTGCAAGCTTTGAAGTTATCTGCAGTCAGACTTCTGGAGGCTTCGTCCGCAGGATTGTTTTTTGAGCTGATGTATCTCCACTGAACACCATTTGTCTCTTCCCTTATAGACGTGGAAGGTGTGGAATTTTGTGGTCTCATTATTGATGTACTTCAGCACAGTCTGACTGTGAGTCCAGAAGCACGACTCCTCCAACTGAAGTGGCAGTTCCTTCCTCAGCATTTTATCGACTTTAATATCCAGCACCGCCTCAGTAAGTTTGAGGCGAGGAATCGTAGGCTGCTTCAGTGGCGCCACTCTGGCTTTGCCCAACATAAATGCAAGACGCACCTTCTTGTCCTGGTTCTCTAACCTCAGACAGGATACTGCACCATACCCATGATTGCTAGCATCTGCAAAGTGATGCAGCTGTACATGTGTGGGTCCGCTGAAGTCCTTTGGTTTGATACAGTGGTCCACCTTAGTTTCTGCCACTTTCTCTCGGCCCACTAGCCATTCTGTCCATTGTTGTGACAACATCTGGGCTATAGCATCATCGTTTTTGCAACAACGCTTTGGCCGCAAGGTGAAAGGTGACAAGATCCCTAATCATTCATAGATTGAGCTGGTGACTGAAAGAATCCCTCGCCTGGTATGTGGTCACCTTTCCACCGCAGGTGAAAGTGTCGCTTTCAGTGCATCAATTCAATCCAAGTTTCATCTCCATGGGCAGGTTGTCATGCTCCGAATGCACCTGCCTAGTTGTTTTGGACCGCTTTGCTACAGCAATAGATGAGAATACAGCTCGGCTATTGCTGGTCACTTTAACAGCTGAAATCTTTGAGCATATGTCATTAAGGTCCACGACCATCTGCACTGCCTCTTCCTCAGTGGGCAAAGATTTCAGACAATCATCCGCGTAAAAGTTAGTGTAGATGGTATCAGTCACTTACACCTTGAAGTCATCCTTGTTGTCCGTTGCAGCCCTCCTCAAAGCATACTTAGCACTGCTCAGTGAGGACACTGCTCCAAAGATGTGCACGCTCATCCTGTGTTCCACCGGATTCGGTGATGTATTTCTCATAGGCCATCATAAAAAGCGCAGGAAATCCACATGCCTTTTGGACACCTTTACTTGATGGAACATAGCCGAGACGTTGGTCATCAGAGCAACGTTCTCCTGCCTTAATCTTGTTAAGACAGCAAATAGAGTTTGTGAGGTCAGGACCTTGCAAAGGTTTACAGTTGAAGGAGGTTCCTCGAAAACCACAATCAAAGACAACTCTCAGGGTTTTCTTCTTGGGGTGGTACACTCCTTGATGAGGAAGATACCACACACCAGCATCCTTGCAGTCCAACTGGTCCTGAGGCACAAATTCTGCGTACCCACTATCAATCATCTCCGTAAGAAAAGCTGTATACTCTATCTTAGAGGCCTCATTCCTTTAAAACCACCTTCCTGCAAAAACACAAGTGTACTACTGACTCATGTATCTTGTGATTTGTTCACTTTGTCTTTGCTATAGACATGCAGAATGGATGGATGCTTTAGGTGGCATTCATCACAGGTCAAACGACTTCTGCACTCCCTGCTCATGTGGCCAACCCTCAAGCATCCAAAACAGATCCCCTTTCCTCTCAGGAATTCAGTCTTCTCCTTCTGAGAATTATTTTTCAGCCTTGAGCACTCGAATAGTGGATGTGACGCTTCACGGTAAAGACAGGATTCTGAGGACAACTCATAAGATACTGCGGACTTCTTTGGAATCTTGTGCACTGTGGGTTTAGAAGTGTCAGCATGGGAGGTAGCTGTGATGGTCGTCGCAAAGCTGCTTCCTTCGACGCTACCTCTGGGTAGAGGTTTTCTTTTATTCGCAGCCTTTATTACAGTGCTTGGTCGTGCATCTGAAATATCCCCAAAAAGTGGATTAGACAAGATCTTGACCTGGTTCACCATATCCGCGAATGTAGGCCTGTAACTTTGTTGTTCTTGTATCTCACAAGCTGTAGACCTCCATCTTTCTCACAGTTTATACGGCCATTTCATTAAGACATGCCTCACGTTTGATGGAAGTTCATCTCCTCCATGTTCTATATCACTGTCATAGCGTTGCAACACCCTCTCAGGGACAATGCAAACTCCTGCAGTGCCTGAACATCCTCTGACCTAACAACAAACCATCCAAAGGCTTTGTCCTTATAGGCTGTAGCTATCCTGTATTCACTACCAAACTGCTCTTTCAAAACACCGTTTGCTCTTAGGTATCCTTGTTGTGGTGTCATATGCAGACAACCTCGCCCCAGCTCTCGAGGCTGCCCCCTGGTGTACTGCTCCAGAAAATACAAACAATCTTGACAACTGCTAGTTCTCTCCTCAACGCAATGTTCAAAAGCCCTCAGGAAGGAAATACATTGCAATGCAATGGGTCAAAAATAATATTCTGAGCCTCCTTCCTTAGAATAGTTGGATTAGGACCAATATTTGGTTGTTTCTGCAGCCTGAGAGTGCTGCCCTTAGCCTGTGGGGTTCCATGATGCTGTAATTGGTCCTGTATGCGTGTTTGTATTTGTAAAGTTGTCTTTGGTCGCATGTCAAGTGGCACCTTTGAGGTTCGAGCTGAAGTCGAGGTGTTCAATTTCGGCACAAACTCTTTTGCCTGTGGATTGAATTCCAGTCCTTGCTCCGCAAGTCCTTGGCTCATAAACAAGTTCACCCCATCTGAATGTGCCTTTTCTGTCATTGCTTTCCAACACAGAAAGCCTTGCAGCAGCAGCAGTTATTTGTGCATCAAGCTCCACCTTTTCCTTAAGTTTACTCACTTTTTTTGTTTCCTGTCTGAGTTCCTCCTCTTCTGTGTCTAGCTAATGTCTCCTTTGCAGAGCAGCAGCTTGCTCCAATAGAGCTGCTCTCAGCCTTTGCCTTTATGCATGCAGATGAAACTGTAGAAACACTTGATTTAGCGCAACTTCGTCTGCTTGACCTTTTGCTAGACACATTAGAATCACTGTCTCCAGGATCAATGTCATCCTGACACTCGGATTCCTTTGCATCTTCATATGAAACTCGGTTTGCTTTCAGCCATGTGCCTGTTTCCTCAAAAAAACTATGATTTTCAGCCTTTTTTTGAATGAAACCATGCATCATGCTCTATCTTTTCCTCCTCTGGAGGAGGAAGCTCGGTGAGTAATAAGTTACGGAGTTCAAATGCATTTTGACATAGACCGTTAAACCCTCGTAGATCATGATTTTTCTTTGAAATTAAGAGAGCAGTGATTTTTTTTCCTTTAATTTGTTTGTCTGTTTGAAAATGCCGTTCAGTTCCTTTTGACGCCTTTCCGTTAACATAGCAATTCCTTTCACGCCGTGCTGTGTTGAGGGCCTGCGAACAGCACACACTTTGAGCGCATCCATACACAACTCAGTCACATAACAATCGATAGTGTCTTCATTTTGTTTTGCATTAATCCACAGACAGCCAGTATCATCGACAAGGACTTGAATCCGACACACCACAATCCTCAAAGTGGCCCACTGCCGAATAGGGTTATGCCATTTAAAACAAACAACGTAAACAGGATACACATGTACACTGACCTGGCCTCCTGGTGTACGCGAGCCGGCGCTGGCGAGCGGAGATTTTATCCAGGTGACAAACAGATGGCCTATGCAACACTGCACCCATGTGTGTGTTCCACAATCCTTTTGTCCAGGTGAGATCAAGGTTTTTACTTGTGTAGCGACTATCCTGATCAATAAATAGCCACTCGGCTGGGCGCGGGTGAAGACCTGTCTTTAAATTGCTTAAATGAAAAATGAATGAATGTCCAGGCGGTCTTCCACTGGTGGGTGAAGTTCCAATGTAATGATGCCTCATTTGACAAGACAAAATTGTATATGGCAATCTAACCGTGCAAATGGTAAAAACTGTGCTATCTCCCCATTACCCATGCATGATCACCTGCCCTGTTACACCTGTGTCAAATAACCTTCACCTGACACCTCCACCAACACCGTCACTATGGCAAGCGAGACGCCAGCAATAAACACAAAACCATAAACAGTGGCTCCTACAACCTATATACCGTATTGTCCTGATGGATTTCCTACAGTTTTATGAGGAAATTTTTGTCTTTTATCTTCAAGGAATCATTTGCTTAAGTCAAAAATGACTTCCTCGAGAAGTGGGAGAACCCAGCAGGTTAGTGTTTTCAGGAAATTGGTTGCAGTTTCTTGCATACACCGCCCCCACATCTTGTACGTTGTACACCGTTCAGCTCATCACTTGTTTATATTACTGCTTATAAATCCCAACTCTTTCAAAACATATGATCTGTCTGTTTTTGTTGGTGGCATATAATAGTGGGGTGACACCATAATAAAGATGCTAGCCCACCACTTTCTGATAAATCGCCTTTGAAAGCCTTATTATTGGTTAATGAATTGTTTAATCGTTGTAATAATTAATGAGCCACATTTGAAAACGCAGTCGTGCACGTCAAAGTGCTGTTCAATTTCAAGTCATACCTTAAACAACTACAAGAACACGCCAGAATGATTTAGTCACACGGTTAAACGCTTAAAAAAAGGGATAAAAGCGACTTAGTGAAAATGGACTCTATACTTTAATGTTTTTTTTTTTTTTTTTAAGTCAATAATAAGAAAAGAAGTGAACTGCCAGGCTGAGGATTTTCCGTAAAAAATGCGTTTCGAGCTCATCCGGGAAGGACGTTCGCTTCAATCATTTCAATGGCGTTCAACACATGAACGGTAGGTGGCATCAGCGAGCCAGGCGCCGATGTCTGACGGGAATAAAGACGGCGGGGAAGAAGAACGTGACGCACTTCCGTCTACAGCCCAGTCGCCGGGTCATGTTGGTGTTGTCGGAGAATAAGGATCAAACTTACATTAACAGCGTCGGCGCGCGTCGGGCAGCACGGAAACACTTTAGGCGAAACTTACGTCTACGTAAGCGACAATAAGCTCGAAAGTTTACCGGCTGAAGAAGCGCTACTATGGCCAAGGTGCAGGTGTTGAACGTCGCGGTGCTGGACAATCCGAGCCCCTTCGGAAATCCTTTCCAGTTTGAAATAACGTTTGAGTGCATGGAGGACCTGCCGGAAGGTTGGTGTCGTTTCACTCATCTTTATAGGTGTGTGTATATATGCCAGTTACTTCACGGTTTGGGGTTTTCGGCCATTTAACACTACGTCTCTGTTTGTATCCCGCCCACGCGCCGACGTATGCAAGTTGTTGCGCTACGTTGACACCGTGGTTCGTCGGTGACGTCCCAAAATTAGCTACCGTCGACGGTGCGGGACATTTTTGGTCGGGACGTTGTTGAAAATTGGCGCTGGCGCGATTGTGGCGAGCGTCCCGCCTCCTGGCTGCGGTGGTTGGTTCGCTCGCTCTGTGCGGCGCATTCCTCCTCGCAGCTGATTGGTCAATCAACTCGTGTCGCTTTAGCAACAGACAAGCATAAGGATTTGCCGCGAACCGCGTTGAGAGGCGCGTGAACAGCCACCCAGAATGCGCCCAGTCAGTTAACAATTACTAAAAGGTCATGAATTGACATTATTCGGGGTTATCGGCTTTCGACGGATTGTGTTATGTGGCTGTGGATTACCTTTTTTTGTGCCCCTTTGGGGTTTGTGCTGCTTATCTTTATTGACAAATTACTAGCGACCTAACTAGTGCTCGTATCACCAACTTCCGTGTAGAGTATTTGCATTTGAACCAAGATCAACAGCACACCAGTTTGTGTTAAACTGCAATAAATAAACAAATAAATAACATAGACATTTCATAGCATTCCTTATACCTTTTTCTCTCCTGATTTCAATTCCTGATCTGATACCGGCCCTTCTGTCCTTTCAGAATGAAATGGTAGCTCTCACTGTGTAGAACTAAGTGTTAACATTTCAATATAATGTTACAGAAATTGTTGTGGCACTCAGATTAGAGTGACAATCCTCCGTGGTGGAGCAACAGAAATACTGAACTATACAGAGACATTGCCAAATAAAATGTACTCCGTATGGATCAGTCATGGTCAAATAAGTGTATCCTTGATACAATTAAAGGTATGATATAAAAAAATGCTTGCTATGTAATTTGTGTGAAGTAAGCTTTTACAATGATGACAACAAACGAGTAGGTAAAAGAACAAAACTGCAGACTTTCTTGCATACAGTATTAGTATATAAAGTCTCACCGTGTTTGTGTATTCCACTGTCAGATCTGGAGTGGAAGATCATCTATGTTGGTTCAGCAGAGAGCGAGGAATATGACCAAGTACTGGACTCTGTTCTAGTCGGCCCGGTACCTGCTGGCAGACACATGTTTGTTTTTCAGGTAAGGTCAGACACTCTGGAATATTATAGAATACAGCTGGACACAAGATCAATTAATACCAGGTTTAATTAACATGGAAATATTGGAAACTGTGTCGAATCCCTGGTTTAGTCCTGGTTTTTGCTTGATGGTTCATGAATGGCAGAGTTGAATTGTTTGCTGCCATTACACGTCTTCCTGTTTGTGTGCTCATCTGTCCTTCAGGCTGATGCCCCCAACACAGGACTGATTCCAGAGAGTGATGCTGTCGGCGTGACCGTAGTTCTTATAACCTGCACCTACCGTGGACAGGAATTCATCCGCATTGGTTACTACGTCAACAATGAATACACAGACCCTGAACTACGGGAAAACCCACCTCTAAAACCAGACTACACTCAGGTAACACACACACACACACACACACACACAGACGCACACATACACTAATTTTTGTTATGGATAGAGGTGGTGTCAACTAAACAATTTGCATGTACTAGAAAGACATACATGACATGCCACCTTAATGTTGAAGTCACAGCATGCGAATACAATATACTGCAGCAGCTGTTGTATGCTGCTCTCTGGTGCCCTGAAATGGAAGTTGCAGGCAACGGTAGCTCTTGAAGAAAGCACAGCATGAACCGTTAAGAGCTCATATATTTTATATTTTTTTTAGATTATTGCAATTCTGTTGCAATAAAATGTCTTATTGAGTTGAATGACTTTTTTTTTTTTTTTTGAATGGAGGAATCGGTTCAGGAAGCATTTAGGTGCTATCGTCTTTTTAAAAAGTCCGGTTTTAACAGTGATACTAGCGAAATTCAAACAATACATTAATCAGCTGCTCAAGTGGACACGGATTGCGTTACGGCTTTGCCTAATGTGATGACCATGGAAAAACGACACCATCCACGTTGATATCGGCTCCCAATAAGCCTCACTTCCATTATTCTGTTGTCTCTGAAACGGCTGGATTTTTCATGGGGAAAATGAGAGTTCGATTTACCGCACAAAGGGATTGCGTCACCCTTTGTAAACCCCTGCCTGGTAGAACAGATCATCAGACTTCCCTTGCAGAAGTCTCTTGATGTTTTTCTTAAATGTTTCATGTCATTGCTCTAGTCCGGATTTAAGTTCAGTGATTTTATTATAGCACTGCCAGACAGTCTGCCCAGTGTGGTGCTGGTCTCCAGGTAGAAGTCGGTGCAGCGCATATACAGACAGTCACGCTGGGAGAAAAATTAGGGCAGCAGGAGATCCACTTCTTGCCGATACTACCAGATGTTTTACTCTTGTTTCTTATAGCAGTTACATCATGGAATCTACTTTAAATTGTGACTCTTAATGATGCTTCTTTCTGTGGACAGTAGCGAGGCCGCCACTGCTAATTGTCTCACAAAGCACTGGGGGGAAAAAAACGGCTTTCTGTAAATTTTTTGTCTTTGATACCACATAGAAATGCATGGCGCAGGAAAGTCGTGTTTCCACTCAAACCATTTTTTTCATGCTATCTGAATGCAAGATCAACTGGGATGCTGTTCTCGTACTGATATCATCAGTCAAATACTCGATTGACAATTCTAATGATCTGTTAATCCGTCTATCAGAGAAAAAAGACCGCATTAGTTCCAGCTTTTCAGTTGTGAGGCTTTTCTGTCTGAACGTCTTTCAGTTCAGCAAAAAAACAAGAAAAGTTGCTTGCTCTGCCAGTGGTTGGTTAGTGTGTCGCAAGACACTTTGAGAGCTTCATGGAGGAAGACACGAGTCTCTGTTTCAGGAGATCTTACACCAGGGAAAAGATAAATATGAATATTCCATTTTTGTTAGTAAAACTGCGAAACCCTTCACACCGGTCCTTTTTTTTAAATGTATGCTTCAAAGAAACAAAAATCCAGTGTGTAGACTTTTACAGGAGAGGACGTTCACTATACTTTCATCACTTTAGCTCCAGAGGAATATTTTGGCCTCCAACCCCCGGGTCACCCGCTTCCACATCAACTGGGAGGGCTCTGCAGACAAGATGGAGGACAGCGAGAACGTCGACCCCTCCCCTAATATCAGCGGCATGTTGCCTCCGTCCTGTATCCCAGGAAAGATGCCACCTCTTGGACTGATGCCAGACAATTCCATGGACTGCATGTAAGCATCAGGAGATTATCATCATGGAGGCTTCCCCCCACCCCTCCACAACACACACACACACACACACACACACACACACACACACACACACACACACACACACACACACACACACACACACTCTTACAGATACTCAACGTAAAGAATACAATAAAACATACAATAACAATGTTACATGTGGAACAGTGCAAAGACATGAAGGCGGGAAGAAATCAAATGTTATAAACTGTAAGAAATGTTATAAATTGTAAGTTGTTATGTTATCAGTCCATTCAATGCATTTTGAATGGTTTCGAAGAAACTAATTTTAGACGGCTGTTTCTGTTGCTTTCCTCCTCTCTGACGTCAGAGCAGGTAAAAATAACAGACGTGACACGAGCACTATGAATAAGAGCACAAGTGTTGTTTGCAAATACGATTGCACAATCCCCATCCCAGCCAGCACGACCCGGCTGCTAATACCACATCCACTTCCCAACCTCGCAGCCAAGAATCTGCTTCCCATCACTGATGACCAGACAAGGAACATTCTCGGCGTCTCATTTGCCACAACATGCCTTTCCACTTAGTTGCCAGGGAGGATGATCATTAATATCACATCAGAATAAATGGCTATCTTTATAAGAACAGAACATCAGACTGGCAGGTCTATACTCTGATCTATTTATAAAGCCAAATGTTCCATGTCGCCTCAGAGAACATGCCAGTGTCATTGAATAATCTAAAGCGCCTCCTTGCACTGCCACAACTTGTATACCACTCGGAACTCATCTGGAACAGAGGGAGAAGATCTGACTCCTGAGGTAACAGAGCTACAGCATTTGTTGAAAGTCAACAGCAAACAAGTACGGACGGACGATCCGGAAGTAAAGGCTTATTTGCTTATTTATGGTACAAGACGCCTGATTAGTGTTAGTTTAGGTTCCCTTTTCTTAATGCCAAGGGGAAATAAATCCCGTCTAATTGCTTTTATTTCAGAAATAAATGGAGGATGGTTGGAGGATGATATCTGATTATCTGGTCAGGACACATAAAGGAACTAGCTTGAAGCAGGGACAGACTGAAATGCCTGCATCTGTATATGGACATGAATTGAAGACTTGGTGACTCGGTGGAACACAATTTTTCTGCAGAATTTCATGTGCATGTTTCCTAACAGGTGCCAGGCTCCTGTGTGCCGCTTTCATTTTCAAAATAGCGATCATGAGTAGGTCATTGTAACATGAATCTCATTCCTTCCAGCACCTTATTTGTGTTGATATGTTCTCATGAAAACAAACAGCTCCCCCAGTGTGAGGGGCCTGTTATAGCCACGCGCCTCTTATCTCATCTCCACTAAATGCTTAAAGGTAAAGGTTAAGTGTATAACAGAGGTTAAATATGAGAGCACAATGAGCTGGCAGGCTTATGGCATTGCCTTCTTTAGAATATGTCAGGTGGTTAGAGGGAGGCTCCATGTAACTCAGCGCTGAGACAGTGTGGCAGCGGCACCCTCGTCAGCATATGCTCAACAGATGGAGTCACTCTGGCTGTTGTAGGGGGGCAAAAATCTCTTCCTGGTTGGAGCTATGTGTGGAACTCCAGCTCCCCATTCAAATCAATATTTGACCGTAACTGTCACTGTGTGCGTTTTTAGACTGCTCTCGGCGCTAAGATCTGTTAGCATTAATCAAGAGAACCATTACTGTGATGATACACAGCTATCACTCTTCCTCAGCTGCTATTAGATGACTCCAAGTAGCTTCTCGTGGATGATGATATGATAGGAATTAGATGAAGGAGGGGGAAAAAAACAGTGCTGTCCTTTAGGATTGCTTACAATGGGCCGTCCCTTTAAAGGTAATAGTGGATAATTAGCAGTGTGTATCCATACTAACATAAATGAAGTTTCATTACAGTAAAGCGGCTCCCCCATGTTATGAAACTATGTCATTTGTAGAAGTGGTTCTCCACAGCACTTTAAACACGAGCGCTTCCTGGACCAGAGCCATGGAGGGCCAGTTCTTCTTTCAACCCCTGAGCACTCTTCTGCACACCTACAGACATATCTATCCTCCACTAATACAGAGTGAGTGCTGATATGTCAATCAAACTTCAATGAGCCAGTATGTCTGGCTGAGCCTTAAGGTCAAATACTACACATACCAGGTGGAGCTTTAGAAGTGACTTTGACATTAAACAGGAGCCGGTCATCAAACCGAGCTCATCTGGCAACCATCCAGGTGGAGAATCAACCGCCTCCACCACTAAACCTCCTCCACATATACACGGACCTGGAGCCGCTATCACGGCTCACGGCTCCTGCGTCTGGCTGATGCTCGGACATGATCTCATGTCATAGTCAGCGGTGCCACCTCATATGATCCAGGGTGTGGTGGCTTGGCCCTCGTGAGCGAGGAGAACCAACATCTGTTTGTGGCCGGCCGGTGCCACGCTTGTCTGGTGCTAACTAAGGCCAAAGGCATGGATTCGACATGACACAGTATATGTAGCTTCATGTGTTTCAGCATGCTTTTGGATATTTTGGTAAAATACAAGAGATAGCAGACACACAGCAATAATTATTTCAAGGGCCTGGGATTATCCTGGAGCCGAATGCTTACGTGGACCGCGGTCTCTCCAGGCAAAGAGTGACCTGTGGATGAATCCGCGAGTTCAGGCCTCCAACTTTTGATATGCATTCTAGCTGGCAGAGTGCCCTTGAGAGTTGAGTTAATGATTTGGATGAAGAGGGATGCTGCTGCAAATGATTCTGTTATTGAAGAAGTATTATCAGCATAAGAAGCCTGTGATAATTAAATTGGTCCATGATCACAAGCATCTATACAGTATTTGTCATTATGCAGTATATATAAAACAGGTTGAGATCGTGCACACTAAGCCCCATGTGCACTCACAAAAAAGCAGATCTCAGTTGACCGGTTTAGATATTATTGTGGGCAAGCGTTCTTCTTAATTTTATAAGGTGATGAGGAGGAATGAAAGCAGCTATATCAATTGTTTGATTATTAATGTGCATCCCTAAACATTAAGGAAAACAGAGAATAAATAGGAACGTATAAAAATTGATGAGTAGACCACCTCAATAAGCAGAGTTGATAGGAAACATACATTTAGTTCGAGTGGAAACAAACGTTTCCGATAAATGCATGCCATCACATGAGTCATGACTATAAAAAAAGGAAAATATTCAATACAATACCAAAAGGTGAAAGTGGACGTTGAATATGGAGTAGTCCTCATAGACAGACATAGTTTGTTTAGGCATTATTTGACATAGATGTTATCACATGCAATAATATAATATAGTGTCACTTTAAAGACAGCAACCACTTACCGCTTTGTCAAACTCCATCTCTGAAAAGAATCTATACCATGGCTCATTCTCTAAATCTACATCTTCCGGACTTACATCCTGAGTCTAGGGGCATGGCAACAAGAGGAGGAGGAGAAAGACAAAGAGAAGACAGTTCAGACAGCACAGAATGTACACACCAACGTAATGAGCTTGGCAGTCTTTCCAAAAGCCTAATGATTTCATCATTGCTGGTGAGGGCAAAGGTTCACAAGCCTAGCTTAAACTAATAGTTTGAGTTTTGCAAAACATTTTTATCTTTTTTTTGTTGTTTTCTTGCTGAGCATAACAAGTTAGATGTGGCTTTTCATGTGCATATGTTCAACATGGAGCCAGTAGCTAATTATATTATCTTACTGTTGAGCTTGACCCAGGATAGCAAAATTTAGCTGGCATCAGGCAGTTTCTTGAGTCATGTCACCATTAAGTTGCCAGGCAACCAGAGATTCCAGGAAATCACTGTACCTGATTTTAAAGGGAAAAAAAATAGTGTGGCACCTACAGCAACCTCCTGCAAAACCACTTGAAAATGTAAAACATATTTGCATATATTTACATATTTGCATGGCTGAAGCATTCTAAATGCAACATATCAAAGGACCAGTTTGTAGGATTTAGTGTCATCAAGTGGTGACGTTGCAGATTACAATTAGTTGCGCTACTTGGTTTATGCCACAATGTTGTGATGCCATGAAAAGTGAAATAAATTATGACTTCTTTGCTCTTGAAATGCCTTTGCTTATCATGCAATTATCCAGTTTACCTCATTACCTTGGTGATTACGACGCTATGACAGAGCCTGCTGGAAAGTGAGGCAGTGTAAATTCTCAAACGCATACTCTCAAACGTTTACTTGTGTTTCGCTCATGCCTATGTCTTGCTTGCGCTCTTAATATAAAGTGTTTGCTTTGTCTCCTCTCGGCTATTGTAGAAACATGGCAGGTAACACGGTAGGCTATGTGGAGGAGGACCTGCCAGCTGTGAAGATATAGAGAGCGCAATCTAAACCAACAAAAACACCAGAGCAATCGTACTAACTAATTGATGCCCTCCAGAGGTGCTGGTGGATATTTTTGGTAATATTTCCCATCACCAGTAAACCTATCCTTGAAGCAAGTCAATTACCCAATAGTGCTGCTGTTGAGTGTGAACCACTTCCTTATAGTTTTCATTTTTTTTGGATGTAATCAACAGACATATAAACATGAAAACTCAGACACTTGTTTTGAGCTGTAGAATAATATTTTGCATATTTCTGAAAGGTCACGAGTTGATGTACAACCAAAGTCCCACAGAAATGTAAAGAAAACTTGAGTGGTAAAAAAAAATAAAAAAGAGCAACAAGGACACTGGACTATTCTTCATGAGCAAGTATTTACAATATGTTACAATCAATATAGGATAAACTGGAACAGATGCTGATGAGTAGATCTATTACCACATCTCTACGTCCTCTATTATATAAGCTGTAAATATTACAGCTGAGATCAGGAAGAAATCTAAATGCAACTGACTTTTCCTTTGGCCAATAATATAATGTAGATCTAGGTAGCAGCTGCAAATGATCGACATACAGCCGTCAAGGACTCTGAATAATGCCTCATCATTTGATTTAGCACAATGTATAAAGGCTAGGAATAAAGGCATGGTAGAAAACGGTACACTTCCTCTCATGACAATACGCGGCATCCATGTTTTGTGATCCTCTCACACCGAGCTGATCCAGCTCAATAACCTTAAATTGAAGACAGTATGACAATGGACGTCCTTGTTAAGTGATACTCCAGCCTGCTGTCAAGCGGGATCATCTGTCACCGCAACAAGACACGCTTTAGGAATGTGGTGCACATGGCCATTCAGGCTGCACATACGTTGCCTTCTGAGCTGTTAGTGGAGCCGCCACCCGGGAGCTCAGAAGCAGAGGTGGGTGGGGAGTGGTGGGTAGGGTGGATGATGGCGTGAGGCGCAGCTCACACGACATGCACAGAGAGAGAGAGAGAGAGGGAGAGAGACAAACAAGCAGGCAGCTAGCATACCGTTCTCTCCAGCTTCAGCACCGACGATTTCCCCGGCTCGTACTCAAAGATGCTCTTGGGCTCGGCACGATACTTCCTGGTGTCCACCTTTTTATCTGGGGGCTCCCACTCGTTCCTGTGGAGAGGCGGGTATCAGGGAGGGGAGGGATGTGGGATGGAGGAAAGCCATTCCTTGTCAAGGAGTCTCCATGGTAACCGGCTTAGGCCACGATCTTTAAAGACAAATCTAAATATAATATAAACGTCATTATCCCCCCCCCTGTCGCTCCCCTCCTCTAATGATGAATGATAGGCAATTAAATTCATGGTTGAGCCAAATTCAATCAGATAAATAAGATTGGAGCTTGTGACGAAAAACAGCACAGCACAGCATTTCCGGAGCGATCTCCTTCGCAGACAGCCACCGTCAAAATGACTCTTTGAATAAGGACCGAAATAGGAGCCACACAGTCTAATTTATTCATGAAATTCTTGTTGAGCACGAAATAGAATTTTTTAGAGGTGTTTGACACGTTCAGGCGTGCGTCCCCCTCATACATAACAACTGACGAAGGAGGAAGGTCAGTCTTCCACATGTCATCTGCGGCTCTCTTGGGCAATAGTTAATCCACCATCACCTGTCCTCTTTCATCACTCTATCACTCATTTCTCGGCGAACAGATCACTCTGTGTCAGTGCTGACATGTGTGTGTGCGTGTGTGTGTGTGCATGTGTGTGTGTGGATGGATGGGGCGGACTCATCCCCTCCCATGTAAAAAGTGGAAGGCGCAGTCGTGGAAAAATAACTTCACATTCACAATGTCAGGAAGCGAGAATTATTGTTTCTGCTGTGCTTTGTACAGCCAGGTCACACAGACATATCAACGCTTCTTTGGGTATGTAAAGACCAAACTGTTCATCACATGGCGCTCTTTTTTCTGCTAATAATATTAAAGTTGTACTGAAAGAACATTATTCGCACTGATCCGCCTTAAAGGTCATGGTATTACATCCATTGATTGATAGTGGATAGAGCATAGGGTGAAGCCTATGTGGAAGTGCCTTAACGAGCATGCTATCTAATAACCGGCAGGGGGCGACCACAGTGGTTGAAAAAAAGAAGTCTAGTTGCATAAAAGTTAATGGGAAAATGAGCGCTTGATTTTTACTTCAGTAAATTTTGGTCTCAAATATCTTTTTCAACTCATCAAACTAGAATGATATGTGATTGACAAGTTGCAAAGGAGGCGACTTATGTGCCAGATCCGCCATCTTGTCCAACACCAGTCCCAAAAAAACCAACATGGTGACTGCAAGTGAATGTCAAAAGGGTGAATGCTGGTGATGGAGGACACTGACCTTTTGGCAGAGGGTTTGAGCGAGGACGACCGCGTTGGCACAGGCATGGAACAAACTCTTGAATGGACCTCAGCTTCACTTCTTGAGCGTGGGACTCCTTTACCTGAAAGCAGCCAGACAGGTATCAGCACACAGCAACAGGACAATGGCCAACTGCATTTAACCTCCAGGACTTTCCTATCATCGATAACTCATCGGATACGTTGATCAATATTTCTTTGAAACTTATGTATAGATTAAATGAATATATGATCAATTATGAGTCCAAACTCCATTTTACTTTTACCTTTGACTTTTTTGGACCTCAAAAAAAAAAAAAAGGTTCCAGTGCTTCTATAGTGAGATGATACTAAGCTGACATGCTTTCTTTTTAATTCTGGGCTTTTGTTTTCATATGAACTCCAATTTCAAACTTACCATCTTCAAAGTAGCCAAAGGGAGTGGAACCATCATCTGAAAGAGGAACAGAATACAATCAAAAGCCATTTTTAAAATTTCTATTAGTGATTTATCTGTGATCTGTTCTAAAACTAATGCACAACACTAAATAATTCAGGAGCAGCTGAAATACTCCTCTTTTCAGTGTTTCCCTTTACACCTTCCATTAGTAAGGTTCGCAAGACACAATCAAGTATGTCAAAGGAAAGCACATTCCAGGAAGCATTACTGAGCTAAAAAGGGATCATCAATGAGCATTAAGGCTCTGAATAAGTAATGAATTAGGCAAACTCAGCTGCCACATTTAGAAGGACTTTTTGTTAGATAAAGTTTACAGAACAATGCCAGTCACGACACATGGACATAATCATGCTAACTAGGGACAGACAACCCCCTGTTAACGAGCCAAATAAGAGCTGAGGTAAGGCAGCGGTCATGCGGCACACCTCGTTTCCCAGACCAAAAGTCATGGACCTAATAAGAGTATTAACTCTTACAATCTATAACTTCAAAACCCTATTGCATGAATTCTTTGCCAAGCCAGAGAGGCTCAACTCAGAGCAAAACTAAATAGGGTTAACTGTCTCCATCCAAAGGACTGCACTACCACCTAGTGGTCTCACTGCTGCACTGCATCCCAGAAGGACGTTCATATTTGTCAGGCGACTGTTTTATTAATTACCATTGATAACATAATTGTGAGGATTTCGATGTCAGAAGGATTACAACAAAAGCATAAAGTGAATGTTTAGTACACAGGCTTCACGGATCATCCTCACCGACAATTCAACATGAATATATCAAAATGCGATAACAGGAACTGTTTTGTGCTCTTCTTGAACCAGCTACCTGAACATGTTTGTGATTTCAAATGGCAAATCAGTTATATTTTGGCCAATTCAAAATATGTGCCTATTCCGTGTCTGCTGATTTGTTGGTTTGTTTGTTGCTGGGCTTTTTTTTAAGCATGATTATGCAAAAAATAGAGAACTGATTAACACCAGACTTTGTGGAGGGATGTGGCACGGGCCATTCCATGAGCATTTTCATAAACTAATGCATGGGTCTTGTAGATAACTAGACATGCCGTTGCAATCAAAGAAATATGTGGTATACTATGCAGATTCTCGATTTGGCGATACATTTTTACAAAACTGAACGGAAGGGCAGACTGCGGATTACCCAGTTTAAAAACTGTTGAGTTTGTGCCTTTTACTGTATAGATGAGGGTCCTCTGGACTCAGAACTTAAAGTTCAAATAGCCTGCAGCAAATCTGAGTTACATTAAGAAATCTTAATGTACCTTCAATGTATTTAAAATGCACAGAAACAGCTGCGCCATGGTGTGGATGCGGAAAAAGACCAGCTTAAATCCTTTCAAATACTTTTGGTCAGGTGGGACAGATGAAGCGTAGTATTTGAAAGGGCCCATGATGACTGCAGATTAGTATAGCCGGTGAGAGAGGAGTTTACTGCCATCCAATACCTTTTGATTTCATCTGAATGTCATAGTTGTCAGGGAAAATGTAGGTGGGGCGGTAAGGGTTTTCCTCAACAGGCTCTGAGCGACGTGATGGAGAGACAGAGCACAACAGCACATAAACACATGTAGAAACACGGAGGGAGCTCCGACACCGACACATGGACACGACAGGCAAAACAGATCATACAAAGAATGACAGTGATGAGAAACTCTCCCTTACCAGGCATTTTGTGTATCTGTTTGAACATTGTCTTATACCAGTCTTTGGACTTTTCGGTGTTCTGAAATTAAGATGGATATAAATGAGAAACAGGTTAAATCTTTCAGTGCTGTGATTATCAACAAACGCAGTGAAGCCCTGGTGATATTCAAGTTGATTGTTCTGATCCTCATAACATTAGAGGAGCCAAAAATGTCTGGTGACATTATTTGAAGCCTTTACGGTAGTAATCATGAGATGGAACCATGTATCCAGACAGGATGTTCAACTCAGTTGTGGGCAACGGGTCGAGTTTTCACAGTTTTCAGCTCTCAAGACTACAATTCTCTAATAAATATCTGTAAATGCCTCCGTGACTGGCCAGCATCCATCTGTCACTACACAGGCCACACCTTGTTTTAACACATAAGACTTAGGACATTTGAACAGGTTAATTATAGACACTTGTCATGAATTTAGAAACAAACAACGTAGCCAAAATATATATATATATATATGTTGACCGTAAAAATATTTATTTATACATGGGAGTTGACTGGTATGGAATGTAAAATTTTCTGAAATTATGCATTTCTTCCCATTAGTTCTCCTGGTTATGATACACCGGCAGCATGATCATTTTCATTTTTATTTCCCATTTGGCAACACTGACTGTGACCAAAATGACGCATAGCAATAAAGATTGTGTAATGATACAATTTAGGTTTTTAGACGTAATTTTTCAGTTGTCTTCACTATTTTACTTAAAATCAGTGAATCACATGAATGTAAACATGCACATCAGTGAGTAGATAAGCTTTCGCATGACGGTCGCGTTGCTCACCCGTACAGGCACTATGGGCTTGTGGAGAGGACTGAGGACAGGGGAGTGCAGCGACAGTCGCAGCCTCTTCCCATCCATGTCTGGGGCTGGACTAACTGCGTCCCTCCCAGGATCAGGGCTTTTGTCCCTCTCTGGGGTGGGATCTGTAACACAAAACAAAACAAAGCATCAAACAACCTGAAAAAAATTATGCATTCATAGCACATTTCTGGTTGAAATGAAAGAGCAGGTAATTTCACCAGAAATGTCACAGGACAGGTTAATTTGGTGGGTCAGGCTTACGTATTGCACTGACTGCATAAAAGACGCGTGAGAGCCACAGATGAGACATTTTCTAGTCATAGCAGGAAAAGCGCCGGCTGCATTTCATTCAGTGTTTCCAGTTCAGCAGTTCTGGTACGGTGTGTGCTGTCCTACTGCGTTGGCTTCCTGGACTGCTTCAATTAAACTCAGCGATGGTTATTGTTATTGGCCTCATCTGTGCTTCTGCTGCTATGGCGCTACAATGTCTGACAGGAAAAATTTTGAGTAAGTCATTTTTTGAACACATAAAAACAAAGAATTACTGGCGTGTGTCAGACTTTGTTCGTATTAGTAAATAATTCGTAATAGTTGCATTGACATACAAGAGTCTGTGGGCACTAATTATGGGCTGCAGGTTTTTCTTGTACAAAACAGTTTGAGCACAACGGAACAATTTGTACAATAATTCAGCTTTTCTTGGCTCCATTTTCTTGAAATAAAGGAAGCAATTGATTATAATTACTGCATGCTTCATTAATTAGGAACGCTTGTCAAGCATTACATGCACAATATGCAGTTTGCAGGTTCATGGTTTAAATGTGCTTTTTGTGGCATGAAATGAATGAACAAAGTAAGGAAAATAGCATTTTGTGGACTTTAATAAATTTGTTTTTTGTATTACTTCTGTGCAGTGATTCCTACTAAATGTTAGTTGCATTCGCCCCAAAAGAAATTATTTAATAAACAATAAAATCTCATCATCTCATCGTCTTCCGCTTATGGGTCGCGGTCGTGCTGGAGCCGATCCCAGCTGTCGAATGGGCGAACGGCGGGGTACACCCTGGACGAGACGCCAGCTCATCGCAGGGCCACATGAAGGACAGACAACCACTCACACTCTCACGCACACCTACGGGTAATTTAGAGTAGCCAATTAACCTCAGCATGCTTTTAGAGGTGGGAGGAAGCCGGAGTACCCGGAGAGAACCCACGCAGACACGGGGAGAGCATGCGAACTCCACATAGAAAGATCCCATGCCGGAAATCGAACCTGTGACCTTCTTGCTATGAGGCAACAGTGCTAACAACCGCATCACTGTGTTGCCCTAAAGATTAAAATTATATTACAAATTCAGTTGAATCAAATGCTTGAGGAACTCGAGTAGTCCGAATAAACCCCACGATTCATAGTAGCTAAAAATGTCCTTTAAACTCTATCGTCATGTTGTTGTGTAGAACAAACTATGAAATGAATCCTGCTTTTTGTATGAATAAATTACTTTAATAAATTAAATTACTAGCCAAGTGCATTATTGGACAACATCAATATTCATTACAAACTGATGTATAAAAAGTGACTCATTCTACATGAGGCAAGCACCTTCACAGTAGCTCGCTGTGACTGTGGAAAGGTGAGAGTGACGGATGAACAACAAAATATTACTCAGTTATAAAACTGTAATTGCTTTTGGGAGCCGAATAATTGAAAAAATAGTTTCAATATGATCTGTTTGACATCACCAAGACCCCAGAGCATACCTTCCACATGAAAAAGCTGCTTTTGCTGCTCTGTTGCGGGAGAAAGACAGACAAGGACAGAATGGTGGAATGTGAGTTTGGAAGCACACAGGCAAGGCAACCTCTAAGCTGTAAAAAGTGCAATGAAGCTCAGGTGATAAGCCAGAACACAGACATATGAAAGCATGTTAATTCCAGTTAACAGGCAGACAGACACACTCACCTCTGTTGTGCTGCAGCAGAACTATGGTGGGGTTAACCGTGCTGGTGCAGGGATAGACGGAGCAGGGGGACGATGTAAAGCAGTGCTGGACATCAGAGGAGGCTGGAGCCTGATTCTTTTTAAAATTATCTGGTGAGTTGGCCTGAAAGTGTCAGAAAATACAAAAAACAGAAACGGCTTTCATAGGAATTTTATTTGAGTCAAACAAACCCAAAATAAAGAGACAACACACATTTCATCATTGTAAAAGCAAACAAAGATCCAGTGTTACATGAGGTGGCGGAGAACATACCTGGCACTGCGTGTTGTTTACAGGAGGTAAATCAGCTGTGATGTTGCTGCCTCCCTCAGCCAATCCTGCTTTAGAGCTGTCTCCATTAATCTGGCTTGTCCAGTCACCTAAAAAGAGTCCAGAACTCTCTCAGTTTGGCGGCCAGTGCAGGGAAAAAAAACCCCACACTGAGAATGATAGTAAAAGAGATGAACTTAGAACAGAAATTGAGAAAATAGTAACAGGTAATTGCAGATCAAATAAATCTTCTGCAGGGTATGAACGCTTCCATTGGTGGTTTTCATGCACAGAGATGTTAATATTCCCAGGAAAGAAAAAAAGAGTCTCCCACAATCTGTGAACTTTGTCATCGGAACAAAGCGTCTATTCAGTGGGCTGTAAAGGCTGTTTGTTCCAATGGCCTTTATATTCAGGCTCTACAACAATTAAAACATCTCCCCAAAAGCCTTGGCCAGCCTCCAGTCCCATCCCAATGTGGTCTAGGCAACAAACAAGCCCACAGTCAAGGCCCCCTGTTCCAAAGTGCAGTGTGGGCAGGCCGCAACAAAAGAGCTCTTTGACACACAAATGAAAATATGAGCAATCGCCCTTTATCGAGACTCCGAGTGTGCCTGGCAACCGGGGATACAAAACACAATTAGTTATATAATTCTGACATCAGAAAAGACATCTGTGTGGCATGTGAGGCATTTTTACAACTAAGACATGTAAGCTACATTCACATTGTCTGTCAACGTTCTACAGGCATGTGCCCTCTTTTTCACGCGGCAATGCAACTGTAATGTTATTATGAAACAGCTGTGGAATATCTTTCCGGCTTACTTGGCGTTGTGATGATATTTGGCTCTTTGCTGATGCAGCCTTCGTCATCTATGTGGACCAGGGTGGCCCTTAGTGTCACCACTCCTTTCCCTTTGCACACTCTGCTGGCGTCCAAGTCTGAAAACATTGAAAACAACATTCTCACTTCTGCTGGCCATCA
>CAAKHG010019718.1:5000-10089 GCA_901007715.1 Dactylopterus volitans
TATTTTTCCTTCTGGTGATGACAACATCACATTGTCAAGGCCACAAAGGTGCAGAAAAACAGGGCACTGAGAGGAGAAGGCACTACGGAAGCCAGAGACACAGTGGTTGACGGTACTTTTTTTATATTTTGTACTTCAGTCTCTTTCAAACTAAACCGACTCAGCTCATACTGAACGACGTCTGAGTGTCACTTGAACCCAGACGGACCAAGTTTGTGGCTAAGATGGAAGAGTCGCAGAAGTTACTGACACAGGCTAAGGCAGAATTTAAGGCACCATGCTGTGTCGTACAGACGGTGGCGTACAAATTAATGTGTCCACCCAGGTGTTATGTTTACATCACAGCCAATAAATCCCAGATGATGCTCTTCCAAAATCATTTGACCATGGATTGAATGCTGATTGCATCCTATCACTGAGAGAACAAGCGTCGGGTATCAGTAAATGTTAGCTGTTTTTTTTAGCCAGCATGAAAGGGTCTTTACTTAACGTTTTGCAACTTGACTTCAATAAACCGTGTCTCACCCCGGGTCCTTGAACATTTTACTGTGAATAACCTAATAACTTCTCCTTCAAGAAATACCATCAGATCAAGAGGCGGTCTAATAATAGTCCCATTTACTTCCAGAGATGTGCTTAGATTTGGTGGTGAGAGTCTACTGGTCGTCCTGCACCACAGGTAGTGAGATTAAATCATGGTGAGTTCTGTCTCTTCAGTAACGGATATCGCTCCTCACTGAAGATACAGATGTCATATATCAGCTGGAGCAATTCCCTTTCCTTTCATACGCTGCCTTTTCGACCTTAATGGTAGTGCACGCCCCCAATACACTAAACAGAGATTTAATGTTGTTTCAATACAATATAAACCTTTCTGATCATGACACAACTTTTTAAACTTTGTCAAACACATTAATAGTCCAAGACAACCATGGTTAAAAATTGCACTAACTCTATATTCAAGATGTCTGTCGTCTCAGAAAAATAAGCCTCACCACAATGGTGTGGAATTAGCCTGTAATGGTCAACCTCAATCATCCAGGTGGTGACACTGACAGACTGAAATCACAGGACTGAAGCTTTGATTGATGACATCTTGCTACATAGAAATGTCACAAATGTTGATGACATCTTGCTACATAGAATTGTCACTGACAACACCAACTAGACAGTGTTTGGCCAGTTTAGGACAGAATGCAACTTCAATGACAGGTGGCAATGAAATTCATCCAAGTCAAACATGACTGACCTGCTGTCCATACTGCATGCCACCCATAGCGCCAGGTGTTCGACTCCCCATCCCCATGGGATATCTCTGTGGGCCTGGAGGTCCGTAGCCCTGACCTGGATAAGCGCCTCCCTGTTGAGGACCTGGCCCTGTGGGAGGCCCTTGCTGCTGCTGAGAGTAGGGGTTGGGTCCTCCGTATGGCTGACCACGCATCTTCCCTACCTGGTCCATTGGGCTGGGAGGCTAGAGGACACACAGAGGGAATCTCAATGAGTCAGTTCGCTAACAGATGCATGGGTGGGCATGGAAGTAGATGTAATGATGCATGAAACATGTCGGAAGAGGTGTGACTCTAAAGACAACGTTCTGTTACTCAGTTAAGAGTTTGGTTCATGCCTGTGATTGGTCTGCTAACCCCATTAGCTTGACATTACATCTAACAACCTACTATAATCAGCTGTATAATGATACAACAATCATTCAGAATTCTGTGACAAGACCGGTGATAAGGAAATATAGTCTAGGTCAATCAGAGTTATTTTATGTTGTAGAACCTTTTGAGTGGGTTTTATTGAGAACATTACTCAGCAGGGAAAGAAAACAGTAGTGGAATTCCTACTGATTCCATCTCCAGGCAGAGACAACCTTGCATGGCAGCTTCTTCCATCAGTAGCGTAGGATATATAAATGTAGCCCATTTATCATTTTACAAGAAGGGGAAAATGGACTTGAATGAATGAACAAATCTACTATATCTGCCAGCAGCCTAGAGATTATTGTGCCAGGGGGTGGATACTGCTACAGCAGGGACATTATGCAGGATTTCTATGGAAAAATAAGCTTAAGCATGTGGAATTGTCTGTGTTGGTCAGACCTAGCCCCACCCCCTGTCTGGAGCCCCATCAGGATGGCGGCAGAGGTGATACAGGCTGACCTCGGCTCGTTCACATAGTCCAGGCAGACTGCCTCTCTGGCTGGAGAGTTGGGAAGGAGTGAGGTGGCCGAGGCCAAAGTCATAAAGTGCCTCATACAATATACATGCTGAATAAGGCTTCGATCCCTAACACAGCACTCCACCGCTGAAAACATGAAATCAACATTTGGAATTTCACTTGCCCGTGGTGGACTGGTCATCCCCTTGAAATGCAGACAATCTTTAAAATAAGAGCAATATCACCCGGACATTAACTGGTATCACTCCGATGGCTGTGAGGCAACCCTGTCAACCCAGGCAGAGGCTTTGAAGTAGCGACACCTCCTGCCCCACTGACATTGGGCAGCAGACGCAAAGCTTCCATTGCTTCCCACGGTTATTAATCTCTGTGTGTGTTTTTTTTTCCTCCCCTAAAAACCTCTTCTCCTTGGTTAAGGGAGACAACCACCAGGGCTATTTATAGAAAGCCAGACGAAGAGGGCAGTCTGCCGAAAACGTAACAGGTCCCAGCTGCACTGCTGTTTGAACCCGGGCCAGGCCTTGCTCTTCCTGCGCTTTAATAAAGCAGCAGACTTTGGCACTCTATGAATGAGTGGAGGTCTGGTGGTGGTGGAGGGGGGCACGACTGGAGGTGGTGTGTATGTGTTGGGGGATGAAGGTGCAGTGGATGGGGGAGGGAGTGGGTCAACAGGCTGTCAACATTATCCAAGATAACATATTCCACTCCAGATTTTCCCTGTAACCTGCCCCAGGCCACAATCCCAAACTCCTCCAAGTTCAGGAGCATATGAATGTGTGTGTGTGTGTGTGTGTGTGTGTGTGTGTGTGTGTGTGTGTGTGTGTGTGTGTGTGTGTGTGTGTGTGTGTGTGTGTGACCGACCATGGCATGGCCATGATAGACACCCTTCTGTGACCTCCAATGCACTTTTGACCCCACTCTGCAAGGAAGGGCACCAAACCTCCTCCCCCTGCTCGACATCATGACATCATGACCTGATGGGAGTTCTTTCAAGATGGCTGCAGGACAACACGGAAGTGAACGCCTCATTGTTGCCAGTTTTCCATCTATGTCTGACCGCAGTTTTTGTCCAATTATGGCAACAAAAGAAATCTTCACCTTCTCGCACACAAAGCTGGAGACACTTTGTTCAGGAGGTAGAAATATGCCATGGTTGTTCCCCCATGAACTGCGACTTGCCTTACGTCGGGCATGCTAACTGCAAAAATGGCGCCACCCAACCCTGCTTCTCATTTGAATAGTGTGGAGTCAGCCTTCAAATAATAAAAGAAGCTTTCTTCCTAACAAGTATTGTTAATATTTTGCAAACACAGAGGATATTTTTGAAAGCTCAGATTCCACCTCTCACAACCTCCAGAACAATCAGTCTGACACCCTAAAAACATGCATCATCTCCTTTCATGTTTTACTGAAGAACCACTGTGATAATGTCGCTGGTGGACAGTTGACCATGTGACCACAAAGATATCTTACAGCCATCAATATTAGACCAAAGCAACTGATCATCCCTCATTTTAAACTAATTCATTCGGCTTTCAAGAGGAATGTGTGCAATGTGTGAAATATTTATAATTCCCCCGAGGGAATGGGGATTGACAGTCAATTTTCATCAAAATAATTCTTATTTTGGCCCAATTGCCTAACTGCAATGTGTGGTGTTGCTGCAGTGTACTGGGTTATGCTGACAGGTGTTCCTTTCATTTTAAAAATCTCATCTTCATGTGCATGAGAATGACAGTTACATAAAGTACAAGTGCCAAATTGTTTTGTAAGACAGCAGACCTAACTTTTGTAAGACAGCAGACCTTGGAGGATCTACTGCAGGGTTGTTGTATTATACTCTACAGTAAGCCTGAGGTCATTTGAATTTTGTAGCTGATTGGTGTCCATATCTGGTGAATTCCAGGAAGTCAAACCAGGTTTGCCTTGTTCGTGTACCTGTGTGATGCAGACAAGGAGACAGCGGTGGTCAGTCTACTGCTGAGCCTCAGCCGGTTCTCACATTACTTCAGTTCATATCTTTATTTTGATGTGGACATCTACAATAAGAACACATTTCTTTTGCATACATTTCTAACAGCAGACACTTTAGCCTTACTTTTTACTTTAGCCACGTTCACCATCCAACAGACGTCTGCGCTGTCTGTCCCCATGATAGAGACCACTCTATGCAAGGGGCGCTGCCTGCTGTCTGAGGTGACTGAGAACTTTCTCGTAATAACCAAATGTACAAATTTTCTGCTATAAAAACCACAATGACTGACTTCTTTGGCAGCTTCTGTGTTACCAGACATTATTTTGTATGAGGCCGATGCAATTAAAATATGGTGACATCATGTGGTAGCGCCATGGTCGGTATGCTGGCTTTGCTTTCAAGCTGTCGGTCAGAAGTCACGTGATCAGCGGCTTTTAGAGCTCCCAGGGTTGAGAACAGTCTGCTTATTAACACAACGATTTCTGAAGCTAAAAAAAGTTCATCATTCTAATGATCTCTGTAGTGTTAAGAAATATTTTATCTATTAGAATTCTAGAATTCTTTTTGTACAAAATTGACACTGAATGGCATGTTGTACTGTTTAATATGTGGATGTAACTTTGTTTTTGCAATGACAAAAGGTTTGATAGAAACTGAATTTCTGAAATAAATAATAAACCCACTTTTTGATTTTACATCACGGTGGAGTTCCCAGTTTAAACCATTGTCCTTTGTTTTTTTTTTGCTATTTTACAGTAACATAAATATAAGGAACTTTTGCTTCACATTTCAAACAAGTGTGAGCCCATAGTCATACCATATATCATATCATAGTACATCATATCGTGCAGCCTAACACACCATCACACGGGGGAAAAGGCAGTGACACATTCGAGTACAGTAAGTCTGTCATTAGGTCCGTTCAGGCATGGA
>CAAKHG010019723.1:2169-14744 GCA_901007715.1 Dactylopterus volitans
GGGACATTCCTGCTCTTGGAATTTCCTGGGAGTTGGTGGTGGGGTGGGGGGTTACAATGTAGTCAACTGCAAATTTTCTAAGTGTGGCAAACATCACAGCAACACAATGACAATCGAGGAAAATATGATGGCCAGAGAAAGCCAGGGGACCAGGCAGCACACAGATGGTCTACTGACAAGCAGGGTAGTCACAGGCATCTAATGCTGGCACCAGTACAACGGGTCTTCGAGCCAGATAAGCGTCCCCTTACACCTCACACACTGTCCTCCAGACGGCCTCCTTCACGATGCATATCATCTTACAGTTCCTTGTTCCTGACTGATAGCCCTGACTGTTTGGTATCGCTCCCTCTCGGCTGCAAGATTTACCCATTCAAGCTTTACAATCTTCTGCTCCATTTCCAGCCATCGCACACCATTGCCAGAGCATTCGCCCGAAACAACAGTGCAGAAATTAAACAATTTAGACGGAGTGCTTTCACACACCAGCACACAGCAGCACTGAGTGGAGCAAATGTTTCTAGACTGACTGTTTGTGGATCATTAATACACTACTGGGTCTTGGCCTGGTGAGCTCTTTATTGTGGTTAATGTTTCCCGTGCGAACATCTTGAATCTGTGGTAACTATGTGATCACAAGAGGAGCGTCAGTGGGACATGTAAAGATAATCATGGCTGACAAAATCATAGTAATGGTGTGTAGACATCCACGGGTAGGCAAGTGAATGATAAGGAATAGTGTGGAAATAAGTGTGGAAATAAAGACTACAGTTTTCCTGAGCCCAATGAGACAATTACTGGTTTTGTCAGATCAACGGCCCAAAAGCAAATACAGTCTATTCTGATATTGTATAACAGAGGACTGAAAGCTGGCCGACTAATCGTTTCACTTCTTTGGTTTAAAAAAAAAAAAAAAACCTAGCTTAAACCTTTACTGCTCTGGAATGTTGAGTGTTGCGATGGCAGCGAATCCGACCAGCAAACATCACCACTAGTTCATATCATTCGCATTTACATGTATTAGTGCTGATGCTGGAAAAAAAAAACTCAAATAGGCTACGACAACAACAACAACAACAACTCTCCGCTGCCGTCTGAGAGTCAGCCAGGAACCGAGCATGCTGCTGCTGCTGCAGCTGCTCCTGCTGCCGCCTCACTCAACCTCCTTGTCTAAACTTGTCCACAGACACAGCGCGGCCACTTCTTACAGCTCGGCTTACCTGAGACACTCGACGCCGACACGGAAACTTCTGCTGCCCCGATGCACACTTCAGCCGGGCGTGTTTTGCAAGTCGTTAACAGGTTTCCCCCGAGGCTCTCTCCCCTTCTCTCTGTGGTAAACGGAGCCAATTTGCGGGTTAGATAACGCGAGCTAGCCGCTAGCTTACCGCCGCGTTACTGTTTACGCTGTTAATATGAGTTACGTCAACGGCGTAGAGGCAGCGTGGAGAGTGAACTTTATTGTCGCTGAACGCGTCCCCCCGTGCTGAAGACGCTGCCGTTCGCGCATTTGTAAAATTCATGAGCACAGCGGCGGCTGCGAGCGACTGGCACCGTCCCTGCCGTTGTGTCTCAACTAACACTCTTCCTGCAGTTATCTTGGCCACAGTGGTGGTTTGACAAGGACGTTTGCGGTGGAACTATGGGAAATGGAGTCCGGACGAGGTGGCGCACGCTTGGATAGGTCGGTTAAAGGGGCGTGAGCCGGAGAGACACGGGCCCTATATAGTCTGAAAGCTTCCATGACAACCAAGTACAGCCGGAGATCATTTCCGAACTACTCTTACCACTTATAAACAAACTCATCAACAGACAGCCATGCAGGGCATTATAGTGTTTTCAGTGTTCAACCTTCTTTATTTTTACAGATTGAAGTTCAACAATGCTATTTCTTGAGTATAAACAAAAGACAGAATGATACATTTGACAGTCATCTCAGGCCATAATGAATTCACTTTTTTTTTTTAAATCTCAGAGATTGGACCATCCCACAGTCAAACCACACTCTCTAAGATCAATGAACTTCTTTATTTTATTTAATATGCAAAATTGATTCTCTTTTACTGTTGTAATGTGATTCTACACTTCTTTTTTTTCTTTTACTTTGTTTCATCATTTTAAAAAGCCTCCTGTGGACAAGTGTTGCAAATTGGCACATGTGCTTAAACACTTAAACAATGCATCTGGTCTGTCCCATGTAACTGCCATGTTGACATCAAATAAACAACAACAACAACAATAATAATAATAATAATAAAAGCAACATGGGTGAGAAGTGTTATAGTGCAACGAATGAAGCAGTAAAAACTACTGAGCCTGAATGTCAATGGGCACATTTCCATGTCAGCTAAGACAACTGCACCCACTGATGAGAGACAGCGAGTATTACTAGTGTTATGCCTACTAGTAAGTAGATCTTCACTTGGTATTCCATGCCAAGCTGCTGTCTCCAAGGTCAAGAATCAATAGTCATGAAGAAGACACATATGGTGCCAGTAAAAAGACAATAAATAAGTTAAAATCTAAAATGGAGTCTGGATAAGACAATGCAATTACTATCTGCATAGTAGCAAATACATTTTATTTTCCCATGGCACAAGACACAGATTTAAACATCTCATCATTGGATATGAAAAAGAGGACTAGAATGACCTATTTGCTTCTTTTACTTCCCACTTGCAATGGTGTCACACTTTTAAAATGTTAGATTTCAAACTCCGTATGTTGAATTTGTTGTTCTATGGCCGTCAATTTGTTCCAGCCTTTATTTTAGTGCCCTTACTGTTCCTCTGCAAAGCCCTATGAATTGCACTAATCTGCATGTAAGATGCTATTCAAGTACATTTTGATTAATTGACTGACTGGTTGATATGAAATCAACAATATTAAAAGAACTAGAAAATTTATTCAACCTGGCAAATGGGTTGCTTGGGACCAGTGGCTTGATAGTCTGCAGAGCACATAATTAGAGCTCAATTCAATAGTTGATTAATTAGAGGCTTGACTGATGTACAACTAATTCATTTTGATGGTTGATCAATTGTTTAAGTCATTTTCCAAATAAAATTTCTGAAAAATGGAGTTTTGACATGAAATAGTAGGGAAACAGGTGTTCATGAGGCCTAAAATAAATGTTAACCTTAGACGTCAGTGCTAATGTTAGCAGAGTCAAGCACAGAAGAAGTGATGCCTGCACACATGAAGGGATGTTCCCCTGACCTGCAGCCCCCGAGCAGGGAGCCGGGGAGCACTGCTGTTTATGTGCACCGACAAGCTGATTGCAACCTCAAATTGTTTTTTGGAATGTTCCATCAGCCATAGAACAAAATATGAAGAGGTCACTTTAGCCTATGGCAAATTGTGATTTTTTTTTTTTTTTCAAATTTGAGGCCTCTTTCTACAGGCCAAATGATGAATCCAGAAATTTCTCAACAGAAGTGATCACAACCATTTGAAAAGCCTCTGCAGCAACTTAACTCTTTTCAAATACGCTTATGTAGCACACATTTGCGTTCCTTCCGACTGTCGGCTATGCATGACATCAAAAACATCCTCGAAATAAGAACAATACATCTCCCATGGAAAATGCATTTCAGGCAAGATGACTGTGAGTGTGTACATTTGCTTCACTGCTGCTCTCCACCTCCTTCAGTGGGTGAGGCTGCCATGTCTGCCAGTCCACACCTCTCGTAGCTCCACCTGGCATCCCAGATCTCTGAGGGCTGCTTTACCTACATCTGCACAATCTTGGTGGGTCTGCAATGCCTGCGATATCAGAGCTTCTGCCCCCATCTCCAGAATTAGTTGGTTATAAATGCGCATGCGTGAAACCAGGTTTCTCAACAGCATACATGCTTGTTTCTATGTAGAAGAGATCAAAACAGAGACAAAAAGTTGGCAGACTCACAGGGGCCAGCTTTGTCAAGCAGGAATATCAATTATTCATCAACTTATATTACCTGCACATTAGCTGCATCAGTATGTGTCTTCATGGCCTGCACAGCAGCCAGCGCACCTCCATCCTCCATTATGACTTTGCAGTTGTTGGGTTTACGCAAGGCAAGGACAGAGAGGCACGCACAGCCCTGCTCACACACCTACAGCAGAACGTGAACGTCATCTTTGGATAATTGCGGGATTAATTGGTTACTCTAATGCATTTTATTCATAAATAAAAATCTGTAATTGAGACTTCAGACATCCCATTCACAGTCCGGAACTTCGTGGCACATTTGACTTACAGCAGAGTTGCTAATGTGTCTGTTCATGGCAAAGACGATGAGCTGGACTCCACCTGCGTTAACAACGGTGTCCTTCACGTCGTCATTTCCTGCGACAGCTCGGATTGCACTCAGGACCTGCCGAGTTAACTCCTGCAAGGGCAAATACAGCTCAGTGAGGAAATACATGGCATGTGAAAGGAGTAATTTCATATCGCAATGCTCTGTAGGGGGTTATAGTACCGCTGACTCATAGCTGTCTGCAAGCAGCGTCATCATGAGTTTCAATCCTCCCAGATCACAGATGTCTTGACAGAACTCATTCCTTACAGCCAAACGGGACAAAGTTGCACACAGCTCACTCAGAACAGCAGTATTTCTAGTGTGAGCTGTGTGGAAGGGACACAAGATACAAAGAAAATACAATGATGAAATGAAAACTGCACAACGGAACATGGCACTCGTAAACTCGCAATCGACTGGCCATACCTTTCGCAGCTTCAATTAAGACCTTCAGCCCGCTGTGATCGAGAACAATGGTGCGGGCGTGTTCGTGCGCGTGCCCAAATGTAACACGAACATCGTCGTCAAAGGTCATGACCCTGAGAGCTGCAGAACTCTCCTTGACCAGCTCAGCGCATCCACTGTGCTGTGTCATGGCACCAGTCAGCAGGGGGAGGACGCCGCCTTTCACCAAATCTTGCCTGTTCTGCTCGTGTTTCAGACAGCAGTGACGAACCACGCAGATGGCCACACACAGCACTGCAGGATCTGTCTGGTATTTCTTCAGGACATCCAAGAGGAACTGCTGGCCCTCTGCATCTAGCAAGTCTGGCTGTCCATTTGTTAGTGCAGCCAGGGCAGCCAGGGCAGACAACACAGCTTCCTGCTCTTCCATGCTCTTCTTGCAATAGGAAAGAATGACAGGGTAGGCGTCCTTGTGGGCCGCCAGGTACCTCTGAGCAAATCCCAGTAAACATTGCTCTGTGAAGCATTTTATATCTGCCGTCACGTCTGCAACACCGGCCGAGTCTTTGCCGATACGAAGGGACTCCAAGGCCTGCAGGTGCAAAAATTCATGAAGTCAGACATTGTGAGCAAAAACTGACAACATATACAACTGTAATGAGAAAAAGAGGCCGCACCTGTAAGACTTCATGTGTCTGCTCTTCTTGGTTATCATGAGATGATTCAGCCGGTACAGCTTTCACTATATAACTGAGGTCCACACCTGCATCCAGAAAACAGAAAAAAAACAAGAAATTATCACGTACAAAACTGGGGGGGGGGAATATACAAATTTTTAATGCATTAAATTACAATAGCTTATTTTTTTTAAATCTCAAAACAAAGACAGAAGAGAAAAGCAATGATGTAATGTTTCCTTCCATTAAATATTCAACTGGTATCATATTAGAGAAATTATTTAAGATTAAGAATCCTAGAGGGTGAACAGGTGTCAGGGTGTTAATCACCAGTCCCGACACTATGATTGTGTGTCATCTGGTGAGACAATGTAAAAATAACAGGAGGATGGCTGTCTGACCTTACGGCTGTGTGACAGTAGAGAAAAAAACAAAACAAAAACACACTCCAGCAAGAACATATTCTTGTCGAACAAACTTTTGATTAAAGTCTTATTCCTCGTTGTTGTAAACACCTCATTGCTGACACACTGGAGCAGCAAACAGTGAAAGCAATAAAGGGCATTACTCACACCTCATCCAGCAAGTCAATTTTTACATTAAAGAGCAGAAGAATCTCATCCTCCGTCACTGCAGCTGCTGAATTTGTAAGTGAGGTTGGTGAGCTTCTTTATCCTCTTTTTTCTTTGAGTGAACGTCTTGAAAAAGGCCGTTTTTGTATAAAACGTCCACCAAAACTCATTCCACCAAGACCTGCACAAGCCTCGAATGGGCTACAAGACCATCAGCAAAAAGCTTGGTGAAAAGAAGAAATGCAAGATAACAATCGCCCACCACTCTGGAGCTCCATGCAAGATCTCACCTCGTGACATAAGGGCGATTCTTAGAAAGGCGAAGGATCAGCCCATAATTACACAGTGGAGGTTGTTAACACTCTCAAGGAAACTCTTTGGCATCAACTCGACTAGTTGTGTTTGGAGGCAGAGAAATGCTAAATAAGACCTCGAGAACATCATCCCCACTTCCAAACATGGAGGTGGAAACATTCTACTTTTGGGCTGTTTCTCTGCTAAGGGTACCGGAAGACTTCACTGAATTGAGGGGCTGATGAGGAGGCCAAGCACTGTAGAATCTCGGATGAGAACCTCTGTGACATTGACCCAAAACATACAGCCAAAGCAACAAAGGAGTGGCTCAAGAAGAAGCACATTAAAATCCTAACTAGTCTCTGGACTTTAATATCATAGAAAATCTATGGAGGGAGCCTCGAAACCTTCAGGATTTGGAAAGCATCTATAAAAGAGGAATGGACCAAAATCCTGAGATGTCCACAAACCTGGTGACCAACTACAAGAAACATCTGACCTGTGCTGTCAGCAAGGGTTTCTCCAACTACTAAGTCACGTTCTGCTTGAGGATCAAATATTAATTTCCCTTAATAAAATACAAACTCATAACCTTTATTTAATGTTTTTCTCAGATGTTTTTTGGTTTATATTCATTTTCCTTGTTAAATCAAACCTACCATAAAATTATGGAGTGCTTATATCTTTGTAAGGGGGTAAACTTTAAAAAATCAGAAGGGGATCAAATAATTATTCCCACACTACTTTACAGAACAATGTACTATGCTTCAACAGTTTCAATAAATCCACACAGACCAAAGAGTTTTTCTTTTCTATGTGTTGGGTTGTGTTAGTGGATAGTAATACCATATGTTGCATTCTGCAAAATCTAATAAAAAAGGTTTTTTTGAAAAACCTCAATGAGGTTTACCTCACCATACATATTGGGTTGCTTTGATGCCACCGTAGTACTTAATGACATCATATGTCAAAGCTACATCAAAGTTAGCACACTAAAAGCATCATCTTAATGATCTCACACAGTTAATATTCAGCACTTTTGCTCCATATCCCAATGGGTGTGCATTATAAAAGGGCTTACATACGGCACTATAACGTTATGTGTGGAGATACTGGACCATCCCAGAAGCTTCCAAGTCATGAGGAGATGACAGAGTGGAATCTGTTTAATACTTAAAAGTTGTCACTCACAGTTAGACAGTTGCCATTTAGAGATGTTGTTAGACTCCATTTGTTTTCCATTTCAATCAATTAGACCTTTTAGTGACAAGAGCCTCTGCAGCTTAGGGTAATGTCCAGCTGGATTTTTTTTTTAGGCTGACACCAAAATAATATTTATAAATACAAAAACAGTGCATCAACCATTATTTTTTTATCATCACACAGTCAAATTGTTATTAAGAAAGTGGTGCCATTTATGAGTCTATCTCAACCAAAGAAACAATTCTCCCTCTATTCAAGTGTTAAGTGTACACACACACACACACACACACACACACGCTTCTTCTCTCTGAGCGACTCCCCCAGATGAACATCAGCGAACGTTGCTGAACAACCAGAGATAAAACTCTCCTCTCCAGCTAAGCTACCTTGAGACTCAAACTGCTCCACAGCCTCCCTCAAAGCCTCTTCGGGTTCCATCTCAAACTCCTCGATGTTCTCCCTCACGGCCGCATCGAATGTTTCCTGCGTGATCCTGCGTCTCGCCATCCCGCATCAGTTCTGCAATGAAGTACAGCAATGGCGCTAATAAGAATACTGACACCAAATCACCATCAGCTAGTAGCATTGAACTAGCTAGTGACTAGCTGCTAGCTGCTGTGTTTCTGCTGCTAGCTAGCTACGGTTATCCAAAGTAACCACGATGAAGCTGTGTGAGGCAATGACATCGTCATAAAAGACAATAGTAAAAAAATCACCCACTGTCACCACCGCCCAGTGTCGCGGAGTCAGTCCCCCTGTGATGAATGAGCCGACCGCCGCTGCCGATGTACGTATTTACCGCCGTCTGCTGCCAGTGCGAGCGAGCGCGGGGCGAAAGTTACGGTTCAGCTTAAGTGAATAGCAAACTGTGCAAGGGGGGTCCTTTGCATATGTGCGCTCGGTTGAAACATCGGTCGCGACATGTTTCCACATTTTGAGAACGCCAAGTCAAGTCCGTATTTAACGTCCACCAATATTTGCAAATATATTTGTAATTAATTGTAAGATCGAGAAGCTAATATTAATCTTATCAAGAGGTGGGAAATGCAACGCCATGGGTCATATGCTTCTATGATAGTTATATTTCAGTGAATTGCCTTCAAAACAAAGGAGGCATTTTGGTAATTCCAATAGCAACAAAATAAATGTCACTTATCTGGTGAATATGCGTCGGGACACTTACATTTTCAGAGTGGGTTGCGTAGATTTTTTTTTTGTTTGTTATTGCAGTTATTACATTCTCATAATCCGAATTACGCCGTAACGCGTGCACTGTCCTCTCGCCGCCACTCTGGCGGTATTATTTTGAAGACAACCGGAAATTGTCAGTCGTCCGGCTAGCTTAGCGCTAGTATTCAGAATGATGCTATGGTTTGTGGTTAAGCCAGCGGTAGCTGAAGACAAAGTGGAATCCGATGCCATGGTTAACTGATAACTTATTGGTGTTCTTTTTTTCTTTGGGCAGCTCAAATGGCAGCGAGCATTGAGGCCCCGGAGCCCTGGTACCTGGCCCTGCTGGGCTTTGCAGAACATTTTCGCACATCGAGTCCGCCGAAAATCCGCCTGTGCGTCCACTGTCTGCAGGCAGTGTTTCAGTTCAAGCCGCCCCCGAGGGTCGAGGCCCGGACTCACCTGCAGCTGGGCTCGGTCCTCTACCGCCACACGAAGAACAGCGAGCTCGCCCGGAGTCATCTCGAGAAAGCGGTGAGTGGCAGCCTCGCTGCACGGCATCAGTCTATGACGATGACGGTGATGGTGATGATGATGGTGAAGATGATACTAGAAACAACATTCTCTCTCATCAGCTCACTGACACCAACACTGTGTTTTGCTTGTTTCCCCGCAGTGGTTCATATCTCAACAAGTATCCTTTTTTTTTCTGATCCGAGGTGACGTTGCAAAAACATGACGAGGTGTGTGAGTCCACCGACGTTACACGTCCTCAAAACACAACTGTAACCTTTGAAGAGGTGCAGGATTTTTATGGGCACGAGCCTTTGCAAATAAGAGGGCAAAGAAATTCCTTCATGATTCACATCAGATTTCTCAATTTGAGGATGTCAAGTTTGAAGCAGCGAGTATCCTGTCAGAGTTCTATTGTCAACAGGTAGGTGTGTCTTTTGCACCGAGAGATTAAGTTTGTTTGAATGTACGGATTTGAATTTAAAGATTGGATTATTCATTAATTGTTGATTAATCTATCAGCGCGCCTTCCACATGCTTGAGCTTCTGTAATTTGGTATTTTGTAGCCTTACTCTGTTTACATCATATTTTTTTCTGACAGAAATTTGCAATTTGACAACATCACCTTTGTCATAATCATTTTTGATAGAACTTGGTGGACTCTGCAAAGCCAGTGTTGCGGAAGGCCATCCAGATCTCCCAGCAAACTCCCTACTGGCACTGCAGGCTTCTTTTTCAACTGGCAGTAAGAAAATGGTGTCTGTCACAAACCTATTCACTCGATGGCAAATTTATTTGAGGCATGTTTCATACATAGACAGGATGCTCCGTCTTTCTCAGCAATTACACGCACTGGAGAAGGATTTGGTGTCTGCCTGCGACCTGCTTGGCGTGGGAGCCGAGTACGCAAGAGTGATGGGCTCAGAGTACACAAGGTGAACAGAGCAGATGTTGATTCAAGACAGTTTGGGGATTTATCGACATTGTGTCAGTGTTACCTTGAGTATGACGTCCTGCTCCTCTCTCCCTCAGAGCTCTGTTCTTACTCAGTAAAGGAATGGTGAGTTTGAATCGTCGTCTTGTGTAAAGGCACACACACACATGCCGCTGTGCAATTCTTTAAACCTCGCGTGCGTTTGTGGGCTGCAGCTGCTGCTGATAGAGAGGAAGCTGAGCGAAGTGCACCCTTTGCTGACGCTGTGCGGGACCATAGTGGAGAACTGGCAGGGAAACCCCATCCAGAAGGAGTCTCTCCGAGTTTTCTTCCTGGTGCTGCAGGTGACGCACTACCTAGATGCTGGACAGGTAAAGTTGGATTCATGTGGTGTCACATGGGTCTGCATTTTTTTTTTCCCAAAACAATAAGATTTTCCAAGAAAAACAATTATTGTAAAAGGCGCATTCAGAGAGCACAGACCTTCGCCAAGGTCAATGTAAGATTGATGAGGAATCAATGAAAGTGTCTGAAAACAAGAGTCAGGGCATATTCATTCTTTTCATTGAAATGTATATATCACGAACCACTGTTTGACTGACATACACATGTTTTTATGTGTTTTGTTTGAGTATGTCATGTTGTAGGTTTGACCACCAGCAATGATTTAGTGCAGCTTATTTAAGTAGTCCTGCTTGTGTTCTGTGATTCGAATCCGTCCAAACTTTAACAGGCTCGTCTCTGGCCTGTGTGCCACCCCTCCAAAAAGTTTATTTGCAGAGGAAACCATCGAACCAAGCTAGTTTTAGTGATGTTGGTTACACTGCCAAATTGCATATGGAGGGGCCGCTGTTATGTTAGTTTTGAATGGGTAGACTTTTTAAACAGGTTTCATTCGCATTTATTGTTTGAAATGAAAAACATTGTTGATGAGATTTTTGATGACACTCATTTCAATTTAATTGTATTTGTATGGCGCCACATCTTAACAGAGCACTCTTTGTTTATAGAGACCCCACAAGTCCCACATGAGCAAGCATCTTGTGCCAGTGGCGAGGAAAAACTCTTAACATGAGACACCTCAGATAATGATAATTATCTGGGGATAATTTAGCAGGATTAAAGAGGTAGAAAGTGGCTGCAGTCACAGATCCAGACTCTGCAGCTCCAGAGGCAGAAAAACCTGCAGAAAATACAAAGAGTAGAGAGAAAAAAGAAGAAAGAAAGCACAGAACTAAGAGAAGATGCTGGATTAGTAACATACATTAATATGCATACGTTAATGGAATATGATAGAGAGTAGAGAGATGAGCTCAGTGCATCATAGGGACTCTCTCAGCAGTGTAGGTCTATAGCAGCACAGCTAAAGGGTGGTTCAAGACCAGCCTGAGCCAGCTCATATTATAACGCTTGAAGTGACACAGTCAGAATGTTCATCTACATGTTGTGTTTAGGTGAAGAGTGTGAAGCCATGTTTGAAACAGCTTCAACAGTGTATCCAGACCATCTCCACTCTCCACGATGATGAGATCCTTCCCACCAATCCAGCAGCTCTCTTCCACTGGCTGCCCAAGGAGCACATGTGTGTGCTCGTGTACCTGGTGAGATTCCGTTAGATCCCTCAGTGTCAGTATTTATATTTCAAGCTGTGAGGCAACTGCAACATGATGTGTCTTGTTGTGTTCTTGAAAAGGTGACGGTGATGCACTCCATGCAGGCGGGCTATTTGGAAAAGGCGCAGAAATACACCGACAAAGCTCTCATGCAGCTGGAGAAGCTAAAGAGTGAGTCGGCCCGAAAGCTCTCGCTGCAGTTACAGAGATGATGACTTGACTCTGATCCACCTGTATGTGTTGATAGTGCTGGACAACAGTCCCATCCTGTCCACTTTCCAAGTCATCCTACTGGAACACATTATCATGTGTCGGCTGGTCACGGGACACAAGGCCACTGCCTTACAAGAGGCAAGTCACCCGCCTGCTAGTTGACAGTCTGGAAGTCAGTAGTAGGCTTTGGACTGCGAATAGAAGTGTGTAGACTGTGTAATGGCGGTCAGTTCTTACGGTTGCTAGAGCTCTTTGAGTTTCACTGAACATGAGGATCATTCCCATCTGTGTTTAGATTTCTCAGGTTTGTCAGCTTTGCCAGCAGTCCCCCAGGTTGTTTGCGAACCACGCTGCTCAACTTCACACACTACTGGTAAGTCAGCAAGCGACTGAAACACACCTCTCCAGAAAGGTTAGATGAAGGCTTGGTCATAAAATTATACATCTGTAAAGAATCTCTGTTCACTTAAACCAAAATGCTCTGTTTATAAGACACATCCATCTGTCCCTGATTATGTAAAACATTGACACCTGTTTCCTTTTTTTATTGTGTCAGGGCCTCTACTGTATCTCTGTGAACTGCATGGATAATGCTGAGGCTCAGTTCACTGCCGCTCTCCAGGTGAGCAATGTCATACTGCTGACCGCAATTTCCATAATGTTACTGTTAAAAATGAAATGTCACATCTTCAGTGCC